>JARQWZ010002965.1:167500-191216 GCA_033150135.1 Gobio occitaniae | reverse complement strand
AACTCTTCTCAGTTGTGTTCTGATGACACTGAACGTATTGTTAATGCATTTTGTATATTGTATATCATAAACACATAATATCTGTATTTTTTTTGCAATAAAAAGACCCTTTTATATACGTTCTTTCACATCATATAGGCTAATATTGTAATTTAGTCGGGTTTTTGTTCATAATTAGAAACAGTTTGGATAACCCCACATGAAAAAAATACTATAGTATATTATAGTAAAAGTACAGTAAAATTACTCTAGTAAATACTATAGTGTTTTTGAACCGTACTATAGTAAAAATACTACAGTATATTGTAGTATTTACTACACTTTGTTAATTTACTGTAGTATATTTACTATAGTATGGTTCAAAAACACTATAGTATTTACTAAAGATACTACAGTATATTGCAGTATTTACTACACTTTGTTAATTTACTGTAGTATCTTTACTATAGTATGGTTCAAAAACACTATAGTAATTACTAGAGTAATTTTACTATAATATACTATAGTATTTTTCATTGTGGGTGTTTTTGGTCATTCCCATTAATATAAATATAGATTTTTAAATGTAACATTTGCGTGTTTGTTTGAAGAAAATAAGGATGCTTTAGCTATATAATACAAATAAATTCAACCATTGTGTGCATTTTACAGTTGATCTTTTACTGTTAATTATGTATCTGTGTATAGATCGTTCCATACACTCTAAAAAAAAAGGTTCTATATGGCACCAACAATGGTTCTTTGCTCGTAATCATAGGGTGACCTTTTTTCAGTGCTATATAGCACCAATTATGGTGCTTCATGTTTCTTCAGCGGTGCTATACAGCACCTTAGTCAAAGAACCGTTGAAGAACCTCTGAAGCACCACAATTAGGTTCCCCGATTACGAGCAAAGAACCATTTTTGATGCCATATAGAACCTTTTTTTTTTTTTTTTAGAATGTAGAACGTTTAATAACGTTCCAATTTGATTACTTTTTTCCGCGGGAACCAAATTCAAGTCCTGTTCAATACGCACTGGAGTGTGTGTAGTGTTGGTGTGTTCATATCAGTTTGGTGTGTCAAGTTAAAAACCTTTGGGAACGCTTCTGGAGACGCCTGTTCCGTTCGTTCATCTGTACTCAACCCAAACACACGCGTCCTGCTGTTTCTCTGTGGTGTGTTTTAATGTGTATCCTTCCTGTAGAAGCTGCCTGACAGACTCAGAGTCCATCAAACGCTCTTCCGTGGATGTTTTATTATGGCCTGGAATAACGGCGGCGCGCGGCTCTTTGCGCAAGCGCCTTTAGAGGAGGAGTCACTCACTCGCGCTGTACTCGGACCTCTGACCGGACGTCTCTCTCTCTCTCCTGCACACCGACTGAGGGGTGCAAGTCTGTCCCTTCCCCTGCACACACTTCATCTCGACATCGGTAAGTTCATTATACTGTCTTATAAACAATAAGTGTTTTTTTTTGGAGCACCTTAGTCTCGAAGAAGAGCAGCTTCACACCTTTGGCTGTTGGGTTCTTGAGTTGGAGTGGGTTCAGATCAGAGTGTTCTGGGTTATTTACAGTCATTAAAGCCACAGTGTGTGAACCTGGCGCAAAGACAGCACTTATAGAGAGTATAAATGATTTTATTTGACAGAGAAAACTCGAGAAAAGTGCGCGTGCTGAATGACAGACTGGTTCCCAGTGACTCCAGTCTATAAAAGGACCAGCAGTGAGACACTGCCAGGCTATTCTTGGCCATAGTTGTTGTGATAACTTGTGACAGATGCGAATGCCGAGCTGATATGCTGCGATAACAACTCTCATTTTAGTATTCAAGCATTGGTATAAAGCTTTACACTTCCTAGATGACTTTGGGCTTCTTACCTATGTTTACTTTTTGCTTCTGATTAGAGTGACCCTAATAGTCAAAGGGATAGTTTCCCAAAAAATCCCATTAAGTTGTTCCAAACCTGTGAGTTTCTTTCTTCTGTTGAACATATTTTAAAGAATGTGAAAAGGTTAGGTGTGATTTGTGGGTGAACTATCCCTTTAAACAGCACATGGTGTCGCTGCAGACAGGCTCAGTATGAGATTATATGCTGTTCTGTTGCTGAAAATACTTGAAATGTTATGCTAATTGACTGATAAATTGTAAAATGTGACAGTTTTGCTCAAAACTGAATATATTGTTTGCATAAACTGCAGTTGTCCAAAAGTAATCTGATCAGATTTGGGCTATTGGATTGGATCAAATCTTGAAAATGATTCTGAAATCAGATTAGATTGCAAAATCCAATCTTGGTTTTGATCTGGATCAAACCACCAGGATGTGTAGTTCAAAACTTTTTAGTGAGATTGAGATACTTTGATATAAAAAATTATATATAAAAAAAAAAAAATCCAGCAGAAGAGTGGATTTCAGGAACAAAAAATGTAACAAAAATGTGTTAAAAAATACATCAATTGCACAAATATATACAGATTTATATATATATATATATAATTTTGCTCTTGATTAGTTCAACTGTTAAAATAATAAAGTAGACAGTTAAAGCTGCGCTATGTAAGATTTTTTCAGTAAAATATCCAAACATCACTAGGCCAGTCTTATATATTGTGTTCAGTTGAGCACTTACTATATCCCAAATGTTTCCAGCTGTTTGTAAATGGTGAGATGCTCTTTTAGCCGAGGAACCGGGACGTGTGAGGGCGTGGCCTGTCGATGACATCATATCCGCGTTCCCCTCGGTTTCTGGTTTTATTCTGCAGAAACGCTTTCCTCTCACTGCAGTGTGAACAAGGTTTCATAGAGTAACGCCATCCCATCATCAACACACTCAGATGTGTGTAATATGATCAGCAGAGCTTCGTTACCCTCACACTCATGAGCGGAGGAGAGGAAGTGGCGGACTGTGGCATAATAAAAGTCCCGCTGCTCGCGAGGCGTGTGTTGCGTTCATCTTATTAACAATCGCTCCAGCGGTTCCTCAGCTCCACAACACTCGCTCCTGCTCTGCTTCACTACAGTAATGTTAATAATCACATCAACAACATGATTTCTGCCCGAGTCCTGTCCCCATTCTTTCCCACCGGCTGTGAGCTGAAGACCACATGTCCCAAGACGGGCCGTCATCAAACTACGCCTTTGTTTTGAACAGGCGACCTCTAGCGGACGGAAAAGCTACATAGTGCAGCTTTAAGTAAAAAAGAGATTTTGGCACAATAAGATAAGCCCCCAAAGATCTGTCAATATCTACGGAGACCCTAAAGGAACATGGTGAAGGAAAAAAAATGAGATGGAGCAAATGCTTTTGCATTCCCTCGCAAAAACCTTTGTGCTCCATCGAGAAACTTTGCATTCTCTTGTGTACCCCTCCTGTTCCATGCTTTCTCCCATCACAATGTCCTTTTAGTGCTTCATTGTTTAACCCAGATAGCAACATAGTGTCGGCCCAGATCCGGCCCATATCTGGTAAGTGTTGAATCCACATGTACCAGATGTGGCCCAGATCTGAGCCGACACTATAGCGGCTTTTCCCACCGCAGGGCCGAACGTTTCTCATTGTGTAACCATTCTATTCCGAGCCGGGAATTGAAAATTGAAAATGGAAGGGGATGTTTGTTTGTTCATGTTGTTTTCTTTCTCTTCAAATAAAGCACTTAAACTGACCCCACATTGACTATCTGCCTGTTGTTCTTTACATAGCTAACAGCCTATATTGTGAAACTTAACCCCATTTGGAAAACTGGTAACCTGAAAGAGTGTGTATCTGGATTAGGGTGATCAAATCCAATTTTGCTTTGAAAAACTGGATAGTAAAACATGGGATTTCCAAACGTAGATAATTCTGATCCAGATTATATTTGGGCCCAGTCTATAACCATATCACCCTGTATCCCAAGACTGGTTTCCCACTGAAGCTAAGCAGGGTTGAGTCTGGTCAGTACCTGGATGGGAGACCAACTGGGAAAACTAGGCTTCTGCTGGTAGTGTTAGTGAGGCCAGCAGGGGGCGCTCATCCTGTGGTGTGTGTGGGTCCTAACACCCCAGTGTAGTGATGGGGACACTATATACTGTAACAAACACCATCCTTCAGATGAGACGTTAAACTGAGGTCCTGACTCTCTGTGGTCATTAAAAATCCTTCGGAAAAAGAGTAGGGGTGTAACCCCGGCATCCTGGCCAAATTTGCCCATTGGCCCCTGTCCATCATGGCCTCCTAATCATCCCCATATACAGATTGGCTTCATCACTCGGTCCTCCTCTCCACCATCAGCTGGTGTGTGGTGGGTGTTCTGGTGCAAAATGGCTGCCATTGCATCATCAGGTGGTGGTTGAGGAGATTCACCCCTTCTATTTATAAAAGCGCTTTGAGTACTTAGAAAAGCGCTATATAAATGTAACAAATGATTATTATACACATTTAGGTGGACACATCCTAACCTGCTATTTTTATATGGTCAGTGAATATGGCTTTTTCGAAAATCGATTCTTCTATTACATTTGGTCCACCCAGTTTTGGATATTGGTTAAAGCTACACTGTGTGATATTTTCCCCCATCTAGCGGTTGAAAGGTATATGACCATCCAGTGAATATTAGTTTCTGTTCCTCTCAATTCCGATTTCGTTTTAACTCCTACGGTGGCCGATTTAGTCCAAGATTAACATGGCTTCCAGTTCGACCTGGTCCACATTCGACACGGTGCCATCGAGTGTTAAAACGCCAAAGGCGAAGCTTGAATTTACGGGTATGTCCCTCTTTGGCTAATGTACTTTCAAGATGGAGGGGCAACATGGCGACCCGCATTCAAACCCTCACCCGTATGTATTTTCAATGGCATATTATAAACTTACGAGAATACTTTATTACTTGAAAGAAGTAAATATACATTAATGAGCACATATATTTTTGTGTTTTAGCTAAGAATAAACTAAAAAAGTTACACAGTGTAGCTTTAACATCCATTTTATATATATATAAAATATACAATTTATATAAATGGTTAAATGTGCTCTCCTTTTGTCAAAATTAGGTCTTGGCTGTGACCCATCACTACAGTCATGGCACCCAAAAAGAACAAGACCGCTAAGAAGAACAAAGCGATATCAATGAAATGACAATTATAGTAGAGGACGGTCCCACCAACAAAATCAATGGGCTCAACACTCTGGAATGTGGGAATGGCTTTAGTTGTATCTCAACGGAGGTCACTGACCCTGTCTACGCACCCAACCTCTTGGAGGGTCTTGGCTCAATGAGGCAAGACAGCTTCCTCTGTGATCTGACGGTCGCAACCAAGTCCAAGTCCTTTGACGTCCACAAGGTTGTGATGGCTTCCTGCAGCGAGTACATCCAAACCATGCTCGGAAGGATCCATCCCTCAAGAAGATTGAGCTCAGTGATTTGTCCCCAGTTGGTCTGGCTACGGTCATCACATATGCCTATTCTGGAAAGCTCACCTTGTCGCTCTACACAATCGGTAGCACGATATCAGCAGCCTTGCTGTTGCAGATCCATACTCTGGTGAAGATGTGCAGCGATTTCCTGATGCGGGAGACCAGTGTGGAGAACTGCATGTATGTTGTCAACATCGCCGACACGTACAACCTGAAAGAGACGAAAGAGGCTGCTCAGAAGTTCATGCGGGAGAACTTCATCGAGTTCTCCGAAATGGAGCAGTTCCTCAAGCTCACCTACGAGCAGATCAACGAATTTCTCACGGACGACTCGCTTCAGTTGCCCTCTGAGCTCACCGCTTTCCAGATCGCGATCAAGTGGTTAGACTACGATTCGAAGAGGCTGAAGTATGCCCCTGATCTGCTGTCCAACATTCGCTTTGGAACCATCACACCCCAGGATCTTGTTAGTCACGTGCAGAACGTTCCCAGGATGATGCAAGATGCCGAGTGCCCACCGCCTGTTGGTCGATGCCATGAATTACCACCTGCTGCCTTTCCAGCAGAACATCCTGCAGTCCAGAAGAACCAAGGTCCGCGGCGGCCTCCGAGTGCTGCTCACGGTGGGGGGACGGCCGGCGCTGACCGAGAAATCTCTCAGCAAGGACATTCTCTACAGAGATGAGGACAATGTCTGGAACAAGCTGACCGAGATGCCCGCAAAGAGCTTCAATCAGTGCGTAGCGGTTTTGGATGGCTTTCTTTATGTGGCGGTGGTGAAGACCAGAATGATGCAAGGAACCAGGCCAAACATGCCGTCAGCAATTTCTGCAGGTACGATTTTACATCCATTTTTTTACAAAGACTTTATTGTCAACTGATACAAAATAGGTGTGCACATCCGCAAACCCAGAATTGGGCTCAGGTGCAGGACATAAAAGTATTAAAGGGTTAGTTCACCCAAAAATGAAAATTCTGTCATTAATGACTGACCCTCATGTGGTTGGACACCCGTCAGACCTCCGTTCATCTTCAGACACAAATGAAGATATTTTAGTGTAAATCTGATGCTCTGAAAGGCCTCCATTGGCTCAATGCGCTTTACACTCTCAAGACCCTTAAAAGACACTAAAGACGTCGTTACAAAGTCCATCTCACTACAGTGGTTCTACAATAACTTTATGAATCGGCGAGAATAGTTTTTGTGCGCAAAAAAACCCTAAATAACGACTTATATAGTGATGACGATTTCAAAATAATGCGTCATGAAGCTTCAAAGCGTTATGAATCAGCAGTGTTGGGGAAAGTTACTTTGAAAAGTAATGCATTACAATATTGCGTTACTCGCTTAAAAAGTAACTAATTGAGTTACTTAGTTACTTTTTAATAAAAGTAATGCGTTACGTTACTTTTGCGTTACTTTTGCGTTACTTTTTCTCACCTGGGCTGAGCTTGCTTTTTAGTTTTGTTTTTTAATAGCAAAAAAAGTCCTTTTTTGTGCAAATGTAAAGACCTCTTCATACCAAAATTGAAATAATAGGCCTCAGGCTGAGTATAAATGTGCTGCCATTCTGGATAATGGAAGAATAGGACGCAGGAGAAAAACGTTTTACCAATAAAAACAAAAAATCTAGTAATTTTTGCTCATGGCTTAACTGAATCATCAAAGGTCAGCAGCACGACATTGGTCAGTAAAGGTAGATTAAATGCATAAAAATATTTGTTTTTATTTAACATTTATATATTTGAGGTTTGAGTACTCTGATTTTGCATTTGACTGATTTTATTCATTTTGAGGAGTACAGAATCTTTATTGTGCAAGTGAGATGAGTAAATGCTCACATTTAGTCTAGAACTACAATAACCATCATGTTTACACACACGCCTCTCCACTTATTTTTCACAACATGGGGACAGGAGAGCTGTCAGTCAAATAAATGTGAAAAAGTAACTTGCGTTACTTTTTTGAAAAAGTAACTCAGATATTTTGTTGTAAATTTGAACAGTAATGCGTTACTTTACTAGTTACTTGAAAAAGTAATATTATTACGTAACTCAAGTTACTTGTAATGCGTTAACCCCAACACTGTGAATCAGTGAGTCGATTCAGCGGTTTGAATCGCCAAAGTCACATAATTTTAACTGGGTGCATTCCATTCGAAAGGGTCCCTACGCACTGTTCACTGCTCCCTACTCCCTGAGCACGGTATATCAGTTGAAGTGGACTTCGCTGACAATAATCGCTCATTTGGAACGCCCTGCAACGTCATCAAAGAAAGGCAACGACGGGTGCAGATTATGATATAGCCTAACATAAATTAATATTGTAATTTACTTTACTTTCAAATTGATACCCATATAATAAGCATACATTTACAAAACACAGTATATGCTATCTAAAAGATATAATCAAAACATTGTCCATTAGTTTTATTAGTTGACTTATAACCTGTATTGACTATGAACAGATCTGAAGCTGCACCTGTCATTCAATATGAAAATACTTTGATTTGGTTAACTATGTAGGCTATTCTTAATGGTCTTTGTAGCGTCTCATCTCGTGCGCTTTCTTTCCCAAGTGCAGCTGCGCAGTAAACATTCCTGAGGTAAATAAAGTAAAATATAAAACATGACAGCCCTCAGGTGCTTCTCAACACTTTTAATTTGTTTACATATTCATAAAATATAATATACAAATGTAACAGTTATTGCCATAACCATTCATAAATACTCTAGTTTGTATAAAAACTATGAATATTCAAATGCATATGTAAACTCCTTAATCGCAGAGCTGTTTAAAAACTCTTCCAACCAACGGCTCTGCTCCATCATTAGTTCAGACTGGCGATGCGACGCGCAAAGACATTTGGGTGATTTTCACTCTCCACTTCCTGTGAAGTGATGTATCGATGTTCCCTTCTTCCCTGCGCCGTTCGCAGTGCCCTTCGGACTGAACATGTTCGCTCCCTTTGGATTGGAATCTCACTTAAGATGGCGGAATACCCTCTGAAGTCCACTTTGCAGTCCACATACGGTCGAACGAACGCACCCACAGTTTGGCGGTTTGACACGCGATCTGAATCATGATTCGACTCACTGATTCATAACGCTTCGAAGCTTCATGAGGCCGTGTTTTGAAATCGTCATCACTATATAAGTCGTTATTTAGGGGTTTTTTTGCGCACAAAAACTATTCTCGTCACTTCTAAAGTTATTGTAGAGCCGCTGTAGTGAGATGGACTTTGTAACGACGTCTTAGTGTCTTTTAAGGGTCTTGAGAGTGTAAAGTTGAGCCAATGGAGGCCTTTCAGAGCATCAGATTTACACTAAAATATCTTCATTTGTGTCTGAAGATGAACGGAGGTCTGACGGGTGTCCAACCACATGAGGCTCAGTCATTAATGACACAATTTAAATTTTTGGGTGAACTAATCCTTTAATTTTGACAGCAAATTTTGATTTAGTTTTAGTCATATTTTAGCCACCTGAATTGTTTTTTGTCTAGTTTAAGTCGACTAAATATCATAAGATTTTTATAACTTTGTATTTCTTTTAGTAGGCCATATCAGGTAAAGCTAAAGCTTCAAATAAGTTTGTTTATTTATTTATTTTTAATTTCAGTTAACATTTATTTAATTTCAAGTAATGATTTTTTATAATGGTTTTAGTGAACTATTATAACCCCTGATACTTTATTGAATATGTGTCTAATACTGGTCTTTCCTCCTGACTATGAATTAAATGGGAATTAAATGAAATACAGTTTATTGTGTAACCAAATACGAATATATAATGCGTGACTTTTAAATTATAAACAAGCTCGAAACACACCGGGACTCTTATTTGGAAATGTCTTTGCCTTACAGTTGCAGGAGCTCATTCAAGTTCAGGAGATAAAATATGCGTTGTTACAACCGTCTAAAACATATTACTATATAAACATCGTAAAGTAAACACTGTCATTATTCATCAGCATTAGTTCATAAACAATAGCCTGGCATAAATGTGTGTTATTGATTGATTGAGCCGCTCTGGAGCTGGATTGGGGGTGTGTGAGCCGTGTTTTCCAGCGGTTAGATCAGCTCAGATCAAATGTGCGCATCTGTTACAGGACATCAGTTCTGACTGAATCTCTTCCATAATCCACCCTCACTAACATTTTCGTCTCGTTTTTATTTGTTGACGAAAATGATAGCAAGTTTTCGTCATAGTTTTAGTCATCCAACACTAGTTTTTTATTAGTTGTCGTCTCGTTTTCGTCAGCGAAAAAAGGTCGTTGACGAAAATTATGACGAAAATTATTTGTCAACGAAATTAACACTGGTCTGCACTCTGAACTCTGGGAAAGTTTATTTGAAAAACGGTGGTCAAAATGTTACACTTTTTAAAATGCGGTGTTAAAGCTTAAATCGGCATGAAATGGAATTTGCGCTCGTCTTTTCTTTCCTATTGTGACGTATATATCTGAGTAAACCGGCTTCTCGAACAAGAACAAATGTAGGGCGGGCTTGATTGGATGGTTGTAGTCTTATATTGGTCGATCTCGTGTGAGTGACAGGTTGCCCCACCCTTGCACTAGTAAACATTGGAGATGGCCCTGGCCCAAATAGCACCCTAAGCCCTTGCAGTCTTGGTCTGCACTTAACAGTCTGCGACCTAACATCGCTTTGACTCTCGGGAACAAGTCTGCTGCAAGTCTCGCTTCAAAAGTGTGCATCAAGGTCGCATAGTGATAGCAAAGGGGAGCGCCCTACTGAAACCTAAAATGACAAATGGGACTTGACACCCGAACGTAAGGCCCTGTCCCAAATGGTACCCTAAGCCCTTGAGATCTTCCCCCGAGTCTTCACTTTTGTGATGTAATGCCGCTTTAACTTTCGGGTAGTAATCTGCTGTGGATCTCGCAGTCTCTGCGAAAGTGCGAGTATTAACCCCAAAGAGGATGCTCAAGAACACCCTTCTGAAACTGAAAAATAGAGATGCACCGATTGATCGGCCAGGGATCAGAATTGGCCGATTTTCTGCATGATTTGTAAACCATTTATAAAACATGCCCAGTTTGAAGAAGGTAGTAAAGGTAAAACGGCTAAAGCTGGCCAGAGCTCAGAGCCAGCCTCAGGTCTGCAGCCTCTCCTTCTTTCCAGCAGTGAAAAGACCAAAGCAATTATAAAGGAATGATGAACTTCATGGCGCTGGATGACCAGCCGAACGCATAATCCATCACTTCATGAGAATTTACTATTTCATTTGAGAAAACTGTCATATCATGAACACAGACACTCATTGGTCTGCACGGCCACCCGTCAAAATAAAAGTTTGGTTTAAAAAAATGTAATTGACAGGGCTACTTTTGTAGACTACAGTAGATTTAGCGCCGTCTCTATGTAATAATAATACATCTCTACTAATAATAATAATTATGCCTAGATGGTTGATTATTTTTCACTTTATATTTTTTTATAAACAATATTTCATACTTCATGAAATATTTCATAATATTATTTATTATCATCATAAATAATAAACTAAATACATTTCAGTAATTTTTTTAAATGGTTAAATAAAAAAATAAAAAAATTTAGTTGTGGTACTGAAATTTGTACAGAGTACCGTAAAATTTGTACGGTGTTGGTACCGACTACTGGAGTTTTGTTACCGTGACATCCCTAGCTGGCAACATTTATTACCCAATTACTGAACTATTATTTGGAGGAGTACTGTACATTTCAGGTTTGTTCATTCATAGGATCTTTTGACTTTTGTAAGACAAGTAAAAAAGAGAAAAAAGGTCAATTTATAATGTTTTGTTTCATAAAGCAACTGATTTTCAGTTATTTCCTATTTCTACTTCTTTCCAGGCACAGAACACTTATTTTTTGAGAGTTGTTTAAATGAGAGAAGATCCTGTTGTAATGTTTGATAATTTATTTTATTTAAAAAAATTGCTTTGAAGAAAAAGTGGATTTTTGTTTGTATATGCTATAGGGCTGTACGATTAATCGAAACCGACATTCAGAACCTCTAACCGACATATTTTTCCCATGTCGGTTATTTCGGTTTTAGTCACGTGACTCCGCCCGTCAGTCACATCAAGTGCAGTTTGCAGGCACACACACAGATGCAGGAGCAGTTATCTGTGTTTATAGATGCCCAGAATCACTATAGTAACTGCATGTTTTACACAGTTTATACAGGTCAGTTAATTGGCGTTCTTATAGCCTACGCGCTGACACACACACACACACACACACACACACACAGACGAGGCTCGCAGACCTCTTCACCTGCTTCCTCACAAAGCTTTGTCATTTGTATGCGTTTTAAGGCCTGCAATTTTGAACAGTAAAGCGAGTTTAGTCCATCGTTTGATTTGAAAAAATAACGGTTAATAACGTTATTTTAATTTAGCCTATACTTTAAACAAATATGTATAAATAAAGACTTATTTTCACTCAATAATAATATAACGCTTGATAATTAAACTTGAATATTTATTTCATAACATTTTTAAAACCACAACAGAAATACATGCATTAATTACAAAGCATAAACAGCGGGACAAATATTGACCTGTTTTAATGGAGCGGAAAGTAGCCTCTATATGCCTATTCTTTTCAGAAGAGTGATAACATTCTTGGTACATAACTTTTTTTTCAACACGACTTGTTTTAAAAATTGCATTAATAAAGAATAAATAAACTGGATAACCATTGCTCTTTTAATGCTGGTAATTTCAAAGCAAACGCTGCGCAACACTGCATCACATAATCAATTCAGTCAGCTAATAAAGCTTGATCATTAATGCAATATAACATACCATTTAATACGAAGCATCAACCGTCTATATAGAAAACATTGACCTGTCCTGTATTGGCAATCTGAAAGACTTTAGGAAAAATGTTTGATAGATGCTAGTAACCTCCTTGGACAGGCTTAAACAAAATCCATAAACTAGCCTAAATCAGACTATTTGAGCTTAAAGTCCGTACTGCTTATTTAAACGTTCGAAAAGAATGTCCTCCAATACCTGCGCTTTCATTGTAGACCTCAGTGAGGAAAGAAATGCCTACTTGAGGCATGAAAATGTGCATTACCGGTATTCACAGATGATGGTGCGCGGGCATTTCACTCACGCTTGATCCGTCAACGTCACACGCTGGACTACTCTATTCATGATTGGTCACTGCCAAATTAAAATATTAAAGAGAACGATAAAATAACGTTATTAACCGGTTAATGGTCATTTCAAATTAACGTTTCTGTTCAGAACGATTCAAATTGATTTTGATTTCCTTTTCGTTCCTCTTAAAATTTAGTTCGTTTCCGGTTTTCGTTCCTTGAACCGGTTCAGAGCCCTGCTTACAATATAAATAGTTATCTCTAATGTTGAAGAATCACGATGTGCAAACTAAATCCAGCGGTGTAGAGTCATCATTATTTGACGACGCTTTGAAGTGACGCTAAAGGGAGCGAGGATATAACATTTCACTTGATTCAATTCCTCCGTCCTCGCGTCTTTTCCTTGCGTCCTTCCCTCACATCCTAAAGGGGTGGAGATAAGATGCGAGGAAAGGAAACGAGGATGCACAAATAAGAATTGACCTATCGGTAAGCCCCGCCCCCCTTAGTTACTGTTGCTAACTCGGACAAACAAACGAAGTTGCTATATCTTATAATGACAGCTGTCAGTGTGAAAACCTTATCCTGAGATGTTTTTGGACACAGAATGTAGCGTATAATCCCGTCTGAATGATGGCCAAACTTTTCAAGTTTATTATGTCCTTTTTCACTCCAAAAAATCATCGTAAGAGCTGAACAAACAAAGCATAAGAAGTGCGCATTAATGTCTCATTCACAAAATATCTCTCTCCGTTGCATTACCATTAACATACACAGCAAATTACACAAAAACACTCACACAATTAACAGTAAACCAACATATACACAGACTGTATGCCTTTTTGAGGGTGCAGTTAATAACTGGTAAACTTGTATCTGCAAAACAACTCAGATAAACTGCGTACGAGCTCTTGCTTTCGTTACCCGGAGACTATAATACCCATCACAATAGGAGATAATGTAGACCTTAAACATATCTAAAATGAAATAAATTTACATATAACCAGTTTAATATGGAGAGGCACTGAAATGTAGACCTTCGTGTTTTTGACCTACAGTGTTACATGATGTGAGAACAGTTCGTTATTACGGTTTGTTTGTTAGCAGGGACTTTAATCGTAACTTAATGAGAGTTTGACAAACAGAAAATCCTCTCAGGATCCCTGGAGTCAGTGTTACAGTACCTCAGGCACTACATTTGAGCATTTCTGTAGCATAAACACCATCAAACCGATGAGAGCTTCGGATTTTCCAATGCATCTCTATGGCGCTGAACCCTAAAGATGTCTGAGTTCCGGTCCCAGCGCAACTGATACTCACCTGCTATTGGCTCATCTGCGTTCGAGGGGCGGGGCTTACCGATAGGTCAATTGAGAAGCACCTGAAGTGTGCCATGAATGAAAAAAACATACTGTGCACGTATAAATCATTTGTAATAAATACTGGCTTATTTTCGTTTATTGTCAACTGGCAATATGTCCACTGGCACAGAGGTGGACAAAGTACACAACTCCATTACTTGAGTAAAAGTAAAAGTACTATTGGTTAAATATTACTCCATTACAAGTGAAAGTTGTAAAGATAGATTTTTACTTAAGTAAAAGTACAGAAGTACTTGCTTTTAAAAGTACTTAAGTATCAAAAGTAAAAGTAAACGCATTATTTTATTATTGCTGCATTGTTGTATGAACGCACTGTTCCATCATGGTGGTTTAAGCCAGTCATGCTAGCATATCTTGAACTCATTTAAATACTTGCTTACAAGTTACAAAGCTCTTATCAAAGTCAAAATCATACTAGAAAAGAAAGGTTTCTACATTGTGTTTATTTGACAGGATTATGTAAAAAACATATTTCTGAAAGGACTTCAGTTAACATTATTAGCCCAACTATGTTTTTGCATGCTAACTAACACCATTGTCGAACGCTACCTATGCGTTAGCGCTGTAACCGCAAGGCTATGGCAACTTGGGTAAATCTATAAAAATCATTTGACCAACCATATTTCATAAGTGTTCATTTTGACAGCAAATTTTGATTTAGTTTTAGTCATATTATTTTGACTATAACATTTTAGGCATCTGAATTGTTTAAGTTTTAGTCTAGTTTTAATTAACTATAATAAGATTTTAGCAGATTCAATAGACTCAAATTCAGTATTTGTGGTCTGGCGTCTGAGAGGCAGCTTTCTGTGTGCACTTTCAGACTTATCCACATCTGCTCTTCTGAATTTTAACTTTTAAGTATGGCTATGGTTGCGCGCACTGAGTCTGGGAACTGCCGCCGTCTATTTTGCCATCAATTGATTAGTGTTCAAAAAATACTTGGAAATCATTGAACTTCATGTGATCCTACAAGAGTGATTAATGATAGGCTGTCTGCAAAAAAAACAAAAACGAATCATCCACTGAATTTCAAAGCGGCTACGACTTTCTACTTCGAGGGCTTTGATAGAAATGTAGTGGAGTAAAAAGTATGATATTTGTCTTTCAAATGTAGAGAAGTAAAAGTCATAAGTTTCCAGAAAAAATACTACTCAAGGAAAGTACAGATACTCAAAAAGTGTACTTAAAGGGTTAGTTCACACAAAAATGAAAATTCTGTCATTAATTCCTCACCCTCATGTGGTTGGACACCCGTCAGACCTCCGTTCATCTTCAGACACAAATGAAGATATTTTAGTGTAAAGCTGATGCTGAGAAAGGCTTCAGATAGGCCTCCATTGGCATTCAGTACATTTACACTCACAAGACCCATAAAAGGCACTAAAAACGTCATTACAAAGTCCATCTCACCACAGTGACTCTACAATCATTTTACAAAGCGACGGCAGTAGTTTTTGTGCGCAAAAAAAAATCAAAATAACGACTTTATTCAACCTCTTCTTGTCTTCCGTGTGTGTCTCCACGACGCATGCGCGAGAATATGAGCAGATCCGGCGTTCGGGAATCCATGAAATGCTCACTTTAACCGCATTTTGAGAACTACACCGAGACTTAAAGCACGATCAATGTAGAATTCAACAGCTGAGATACGCGCGTCTTCCTCTGCTTGTAAACAAATCTCTTCTGGGTCATGTGTCCGAACGCCGGATCTGCGTCATATTCTCACACATGCGTCGTGGAGACACACACGGAAGACAAGAACAAGCTGGATAAAGGTGTTATTTTGATTTTTTTTTGCGCACAAAAACTATTGTCATCGCATCGTAAAATTATTGTAGAGTCACTGTGGTGAGATGGACTTTGTAATGATGTTTTAAGTGCCTTTTATGGATCTTGTGAGTGTAAATGTACTGAATGCCAATGGAGGCCTATCTGAAGCCTTTCTCAGCATCAGATTTACACTACAATATCTTCATTTGTGTCTGAAGATGAACGGAGGTCTGACGGGTGTCCAACCACATGAGGGTGAGGAATTAATGACAGAATTTTCATTTTTGGGTGAACTAACCCTTTAAGTACAGTAAATGTACTTAGTTATTGTTCGCCTCTGCACTGGCATGTATGTTTTCGAAAGCAATGCATCACTTATGAATATTTCTCTCATCAGATATGACCCCCGATTCAACACGTGGATCCACCTGGCTAACATGATTCAGAAGCGCACTCATTTCAGCCTCAACACCTTCAACGGCCTCCTGTTCGCCGTAGGGGGGCGCAATTCTGAGGGCTGCCAGGCGTCTGTCGAGTGCTACGTGCCGTCCTCCAACCAATGGCAAATGAAAGCTTCAATGGAAGTCCCTAGATGTTGCCATGGCAGCACAGTTATCGAGGGCAAGATCTTGGTTAGCGGCGGTTACATTAACAACGCCTACTCTCGCGCCGTATGTTCTTATGACCCGTCGACCGATAGCTGGCAGGATAAGAACAGCCTGAGCAGCCCGAGAGGATGGCATTGCTCGGTGACCGTTGGAGATCGTGCCTACGTCCTGGGTGGAAGTCAATTGGGCGGGCGTGGAGAAAGGGTCGACGTCCTGCCAGTCGAATGCTACAACCCTCACTCCGGCCAGTGGAGCTACGTCGCCCCCTTGCTAACGGGGGTTAGCACAGCCGGAGCTGCCACCTTGAATAACAAGATTTACCTCCTGGGGGGCTGGAACGAGATCGAGAAGAAGTATAAAAAATGCATTCAGGTGTTTAACCCCGATCTTAACGATTGGACAGAGGATGACGAATTGCCTGAGGCTACGGTTGGCATCTCGTGTTGCGTCGTCAACATCCCAACGCGCAAAACACGAGAATCGAGGGCCAGCTCTGCGTCATCCGCACCGATTAGTATATAAGCAGCGAGAGAGCAGTGGGAAATGTTGCTAGATGTAATTGAGTACAATTTTTTATTACTATTTGTTAATGGTCAACTTTTCTCACAGATGCTAAGATTGTCGTAGTAGGGGTGTAACGGTACACAGAAGTCACGGTTTGGGGTCATGATTGCTTAAAAAAATTATGGATTTGTTGATTTGTTTCTCTAATTGATATACTGTTTATATGCTAATTAGGGTTCCCTAGCCTAGACCAGTGTTTCCCAACCTTTTTTCGGGCATGGCACCCTTTGAAAATGTTCTCCATTTTGTGGCACCCCCTCGCGTACGTTACGCTAGGGGTGTAGCGGTACAGTTTGCTCACGGTTCGGTTTGTATCACGGTTTTAGGTTCACGGTTTCGGTACGGTTCAGTATTTGCTATGTTCAGGGAAAAAATAATAAATAAACTATGCTTTTTAGGTTTTTTCAGGTATGTCTAATAGATAGTTTTCAGATACAGAAATTGATCGAATGTAAAATAGCATTGCATATTTGAGTGTATAAATTAAAGATTAATCCTATTAAACTTACAAAAGCTATTCAATCAAGAGCAGTGAGTGATGTCCTTGTCTTTTGTTGTTTGACATTAAACAGACAGCAGTAAAGGCTACTGCCTCTTTAAGACCTAATGTTACTGCCCCTTTAAGACCTAATGTTACTGCTAGGGCTGCTCGATTATGGAAAAAATCATAATCACGATTATTTTGGTCAATATTGAAATCACGATTATGTAACACGATTATTTCACATGACTTTGGGAATGTGTTGCATTTATTAAAAATACACCTTTCAACAATTCAATTGAAATTGTAACATTTGTTGTACTTTTTGAACTATTAAAATAAATAATATAACATATATTCAAATCAAAGTATAAAAGTATTCACGTAAAAATGATAACCACAAATAAATAAGATCAACAATATGGTTCGGCTAGATATGCTTTTCAGGTACGTCTAACATTAGTTTTCAGGTACAGAAATGTATCAAATTTAAAATAACATTGCATATTTGAGTGCATAAATTAAAGATTAATCCTATTAAACTTACAAAAGCTATTCAATCAAGAGCAGTGAGTGATGTCCTTGTCTTTTGTTGTTTGACATTAAACAGTCAGCAGTAAAGGCTACTGCCCCTTTAAGACCTATAATGATCGGATATGCGTCGTCTTTCTCGACTGTATAAAGTTTACTCAAGGCATATACAGACTATGTCTGCTAGGATACTCATCACGATGGACATGTTGACATACGCTTTGTGTGAGTTTGTCCGTTCAAGAGCAAGACTTGAAAGAGAACTCAATATTTGCGCGCTGAGAGACGTGTGCGCGCTCTCGGATGAGCGCACAGAGACAAATTTTCTCACAGCGCGCACGACTTCTCATTCGCGTCTTCTGGCACTAAACCCGGGTGATGACGGCGAAAACGACTGGTCATATTCGAACATATGGCAGCACTCGCATGCATTGAACAAAGTTTACAAAGAGAGAATTATTTGAAAAATATGAAGGAAAAAAAGGACGTTTACACGGCACCCCTGCTCTCGTCAGTTTTTGTTTCTTTATTAGATTGTCATAGGTCACTCTGTGTTTAATTTTCAAGTGGTTAAACAAATTCGCGGTGTTCCCTTGCGTTGCAGCCACTACCATGCAGCAAATCTTGCACGTAGCATGTTTCTGCTCGTCATCTGATTCCTCGAAGCCAAACTGTTCCCAGACAACGGAGTTGGTTTGCCTTTTTTTGCTCACCAAACGCTGCTGTAACTGCCCTCCTTCTGCCATCTTTACTCGCGCCGAGTTTTTAAATTCCAGCGGATGATATGCACACGAGTCACGAGACTCACGAACTGAGAGAGATTGTGGCTTCGGGAGGGGCGGATGTGCGCGTTTCATTCAGAACGCAAGACAAAATGAGTGTTCTTGCAAAACTGAACATGGCAATATAATCGTTTTTTCTCGATTGTACTATTTTGGTGATCGTTGGGAGGCAAAATCGAAATCGAAATCGAACTTCGATTAATTGCACAGCCCTAGTTACTGCCCCTTTAAGACCTAATGTACCTGCCCCTTTAAGACCTAATGATCGGATATGCGTCGTCTTTCTCGACTATATTAAGTTTACTTAAGGCATATACAGACTATGTCTGCTAGAATACTCATCAAGATGGACACGTTGACATACTTTTTGTGTGAGTTTGTCCGTTCAAGAACAAGACTTGAAAGAGAACTCAATATGTGCGCGCTGTGAGACGTGTGCGCGCTCTCGGATGAGTGCACAGAGACACATTTTCTCACAGTGCGCGCGACTTCTCATTCGCGTCTTCTGGCACTACAGCCGGGTGATGACGGTGAAAATAACTGGTCATATTCAAACATACGGCAGCACATGCATTGAACAAAGTTTACAAAGAGATAATTATTTGAAAAATTTGAAAAAAAAAACCAAATTATATATTTGAAGGACTTTTACACGGCACGCATGCTCTCATCTCACGGCACCCCGGTTGGGAAACACTGGCCTAGACTCTCGTACTTTTCATTTGTTCAGAGAGTCTGGCCGCTCTCCATTGACAAGCGTTAACTTCCTTGAAGGCGGGAACTCTGTTGAGGTTTAAAACCATTGGATCTGCCCAGAGCCGCTCTGGATCTGCCGTAACCAATCGCTAACGTTTGGCCGTGACGTATATCATCTCAAACTAGCGCACGACATCAATGTCATCGTTCTCAGCCACTCCCTCTGTTCACTGATTGGACCGGTTAAAATTTGACCGCAGAAAACCAGCGAATATACCGCAATCCCAGACGGAGAACTGAAGGAGAATGAAGATTGAGCGGAAGGACGTAGGAGGGCGGAGCCAGGCTACCGCAATTGCGAGTTATAAAGTTAGAATTGCGAGATGTAACCTCAAAATTGCATGTTATAAAGTCCAATTCTGATGGAAAAAACAACTTTTTTTCCAGAATTGCGAGTTCACAATTCTGACTTTATAACTTTTATAGCAATTGCGAAGAAAATATCAGAATAGCAAGATAAAAAGTCGCAATTTCTTTTTTTCTTTTCTTTTTATTCTGTGGCGGCGGAAACAAGCTTCCATACTCATAATGTATGATTAAAAGCTCATATTAAAAACTGATTTTATAGTTAAGTCATGGCAATAAACTGTACACCTTTTAAAGACTTGATTGATGTATTTTGCGTAGCCTATGCCATCAGTTTCTTTGAGCGTGAGAGTTCATCAACATGCGGTGACAATGGCGGACGCACCAAATCCAATATTACGCTTTTTCAAGAAATCACGGAAAGATGAGCGAGAAGGAGGAGAAATCACGAGGAGTTTCCAGGACACACATAGACTGAAGTGAGACTGATTTTGTCTCATTATAACAGTGGAAACAACTTAAAATAAAGAAAACAAACCGAAAAACAAAAATTAACCAAAGTTCAGCGTAAAGGCCTGTGCACTCCGGGACGATTATCGCACGCGCTTACCGCCAGCGTTTTTGAGACGTTTTTCGGCGTGTCTTTGTGTTCACACCCAAGAGATTTTCACTGGCGCCGAGTGAACGTGCAGATTCAGCAGATGATGGCGCTCTCTGGTGCTGTCCCACTTTACACTTCTGACACTCGCTCGTCACACAGAAGAAGAAGAGAGACGGTATTTACGTGCTTGCAACATAGATATACATAATAAAGGCTAGATGTCTTACGGCGGAGTCTCTAACGTCATCACCGGCGGCCATCTTGTCACAGGCCAGCTTTCTGGCGGGCTCTGTGGTGCCTGATGTCATAGATATACATAATAAAGACTCGATGTCTTACAGCGGAGTCTCTAACGTCATCACCGGCGGCCATCTTGTCACAGGCCAGCTTTCTGGCGGGCTCCTGATGTAAGGCGAGTGATCTGAACACAAATACTCTTATCTCGCTGAAATCTGGACGGATTTACAAATGGTTTGGTTTCTTACAAATGTTATTAACGTGGCTACAATTCTGGATGCTTGAACAAATTATGAATAATTATTCATTAGTATGCAGTGTCATAACTACATCTCTGACGTTTATAACAAATCAAACAGTTTAAAAATTGAGCAAGTTATGGTTAATTAAAAAGTACATGCACTATTAAAACACAATGTTAGGAGTGAGCGAGCTGACTGTGACAAGATGGCCGCCGATCTCATTGGTCGGACAGTTTTTAACGCCTGGTTTTGCGCGTCGTGTGCACACTCACGTTGGCGCCCTTTGTTAGTCACGAGGCGTTAAACGTCAGCGATACACACAAGTGGAAATCGTCCCTGTGTGAAGCTCTGGCGTGCATCTGAACTCTTGTTTTGGGCGTAGATCGTCTCTTCTTCTTCGGCTCTTTTTCCTGCTGTGGTTAGCGGTGAGCGCCCCCTTCTGGACTGGAGTGTGGATCGCCCATGACCGACTGTATTCACCGAACCGTGACGAACACACGTACCGTTCCAGCCCTACATCTCAGAGAACCACACACACAAGCCACTATGTTTAAAATTGAAGCCTTTTGAAAAGAAAAAAAAGGAATGATGTGTATTTAACCCTCTGGTGCTTTTCGGTCATTCTGTTTTAAAAAATAAATAAATCACTTCTTCATCAGAATGATATGAAACTTGGTGACTTTTCTAGCATTAGGGATGTAAACACACAAAAAAAATTGGGTCATGATTCCAGCATGATAATCGGTTGTAAAAAAAAAAAGTAGCGTTCATTGTCTTGACCGACCATAGGAAATGAATGGGAAATCAGCAAAAATTCACAGAAAAAAATCTATATTTCTAACAAAAAAAATATCTAAAACTTTATAATTAAGTCTTTGAGATTTTTTAAATATATATTCAAATCCATCAACAACAACAAAAAATCATTAAATGTGTTCAAAACAGAAGTAGTGAATCCTCAAGCCTCTCCATAGAGAGCTCTAGTGGTTACACACATGGCTGCAGGATTTCTTAAATAATTCCAAAAGAGGGGCTAATCTGCCTTCAAAAAATATATTTTGAAGGCCTAGTCTCTATTTTAACCTGAAATACTGCAATAATTATTATTTTAAAAAAAATTGAATTACAATTTTTTTTTTTTTTTCAATGACAAAAATAGACCATAATTATTGCATAAATATAAAAAAATACCATAAAATCATCTCAAAATACAAAATTAAAAAGAAAAAATATTATTGAAGAAAAATAAATTGCATTGGTTTTACTGGGGTGGAGGAAGTTTAATGTTTAGGTGTCCGGTCACCAATGCCACCCCTAAAAGCAGAGCACCAGAGGGATAAAGAAGGTTCAAAGGTTGTGGGAACGGGGAAAGTGAGGGAGATTTATCTCTGGAGGTTGATTTATTGTTTATGAAAAGGGAAATACACGCAGACTACACATATCAAGAGTTTACAGCCGCCATTTTCATTGGGAAGAGTGGGGCCAGTTCTGATTTGATGAGTGAGGCAATTACAACATATTAGACAAACAATGATGCAGATATTAAAGATTTATTTTACATTGTTATTGCACTGTGAGCTTCATATTTATGTAGGATCAGCCAGGTTTATTTAATAATCATGTGATACACCAACAGAAGTGAGTAGGAGGGATGATAACGAGAAGCTTCAGTCCATCACAAAATGTCCCTGTTTATAGCAGATGGACAGATGATGGACAGATGATGGACAGATGATGGATGGGAAGAGGACGGGAATAAAAGGATTTACAGTGGTGGCATTTTTTTGAAAACTGTATGAAATAATAATTGTGAAAAGGTTTTGGCCTGAACTGTCTAGAGTGCGAAGATCTGCTTTGTGTCCTGATGGTTCATGAACTCTAATGTTCTGGTTAAACATGTGACAACTGGACACACTGATTTATTACTTTAATACGCATTTAGAGGATTAATACTGTAATACATGAGGTCAAATAATAAAGCTCTGCATATTTATTAAAGCTTCTTAAGAAATGTTGCTGTTGACATTTTTCACACACACACACACACACACACACACACACACACACACACACACACACACACACACACACACACACACACACACACACACACACACACACACACACACACACACACACACATACACACATACAGACACACACATGTTTGTTTTTGTGAAATGTGAGGACATTCCATTTGCGTAATGGTTTTTATACTGAACAAACCGTATTTTCTATCCCCTTACACTGCCCCTAAACCTAGCCCTCACAGGAGACTGTGCAGTTCACTTTCTGTGAAAACTTGTTCTGTGTGATTTATAAGCATTTTGAAAAGTGAGGACATGGGGAACGTCCTCATATTTCACCCTCTTTTTGTAATACCTATGTCATACCCATGTCATTATACACATTTGTGTCCTGATATTTCACAAAAACATACCCACTCACACACACACACACACACACACACAAACACACACACAGACTCTCACACACACACACAGACACACTCACACAGACTCTCTCACACACACAGACACTCACACACACACACAGACACACACACACACGCACACACACACACACACACACATACACACAAGACACTAACACAAGACACACACAGACACTCTCACACACACACACACACACACACACACACACACACACACACACACACACCTAGACAGACAGACACACACATACACACCCCAAGACACACACAGACAGACACACACAGACAGACACACACACACACACACACACACACACACACACCAAGACAGACAGACAGACACACACATAGACACTCACACACAGACAGACACACACACACACACACACACACACACACACCAAGACAGACAGACACACACATAGATACTCACACACAGACACACACACACACACACACACAGACTCTCTCACACTCACACACACACCAAGACAGACAGACACTC
>JARQWZ010002965.1:0-162500 GCA_033150135.1 Gobio occitaniae | reverse complement strand
ATCTATCCGTCATAAAAGTGCATCTATCCATCATAAAACACTTTTAGATGCACTTTTATGGACTTAAAGAAACAGCCATTATAAAGCTCGGAAGAGCCAGGACATTTCTTAACCCTTTACCTGTCACCCCCCTTTTTGAGCATTTCGTGAAAATGCACTACCCAAACTTAAATGGTTGTAATTCATGAACCCTTTGGACTAAACTTATGGTTGGTCTCTTTTAAAAGAAGACACTTGGCAGATTATTGCTGAAGTAGAAAGAAATTATAGAATTAAATTATATAAAAGTTATTGAAATTTAAGTTTATTGTTATAAAAATATAATAAAATAAATATTATTTATTTTATTAAAAAATATATAAATTAATATAGGTTTCAGCCTAAAAAAGACAGAAAGTCAAAGCCAAAATTCTAACCAAGTTGTTCAAAATTTTAGGTCAAAAACTCCAAAAATGAGTTTTCTGTAAGACTTTTAGCTGCATAACCTCCAAAAATCCACTAGGGGTTAGACACACCATATTGGTGTTTCCTAAAGATTGATCTGGCAGATATTCTCTATATATAATATTATTTTCTGAATATTTTTGGCTAAATACTAGAATCAATGTTTATGTTATGAACTTTTAGTATGAAAATCAAAGTTTGAATGATTAAAAGTGTGGTTGTTGACTTTTTGTTACAAAGGTGAAAACTCCTGTAATGATACAGATTTTTTGATGCACACTCTTGTCACTCTTCTCATATATTAATCCATTACTCTTCCAAAATATATATTTTCTGCAAAATCATCAACAAATATGTATTCTTGAGCCTTAGACCTTTCCAATGATATATAGTTTGTCATGACTAGATTAGGATTTAATAGTAATATAGTGAAGTAAATGTAGAATGCCCGTATACGGGCAAGTGACAGTTAATAACTGAGAGAAGAATGTCATGCACACCTCGGATGACTTGAGGGCGTGGGTGAAGTTTGTGGGTTTATTGTCCCTTTAATACGGTGGCCCAGTAGTGCACAACACAACGAAATTTAAAAAGCATACATAAGTTCACAACACAACGAAATAAATCCACAACACAACGAAATCAAGACACAACACAACGAAATAAATCCACAACACAACGGAATCAAGACACAACACAACGAAGTCAAGCCACAACACAAAGAAAAATCCACAACACAACGAAATCAAGCCACAACACAACGAAAAATCCACAACACAACGAAAAGTCCACAACACAACGAAAAGTCCACAACACAACGAAATAGCCACAACACAACGGAAATGCTCCCGACCACTAGGGGGCACTCGGAGTGCGGTAAAGTTAGTTTTCCTTGCATTGTTCTATATAGATTCTCCAATCTTACAAATATTGAAACACTACGATCAGTTTTAAGTGTGCAGTTGTATATCGACATGAAATATCAATTAAAAATCACTTACGTGCATAATAGCTGCATATTTATACTCGAGAACGCTTTGACCCGCTGCCTCGGCGCTAAGGGAGCGTCTGCCAATTCCACCAAGTTGAAATAATTTGTATGAATTAAATTAACTTTTTTTTTTAATTTTCAAATTCCAATGTTGTGTTGTGCATTATTAAGTCAATTTTACCAATACAATCAAGCTGTGGAATTATAACATGTCTGTTTTTAAATGTTAAAAGTAATTTTAATTCATACAAATTATACATTTCAACCAATTGGTGGAATTGGCAGACGTTCCCTTAGCGCCGTGGTATCGGGTCAAAGCATTCTCGAGCATAAATATGCAGCTATAATGCATGTAGGTGATGTGATTTTAAATTAATATTTCATATAGATAAACAATGGTTAGCCTACATACTGTTAAAACTAATTGTGGTATTGATTTCTTTGTAAGATTGCCGACTCTATAGAACAGTGGCAACTTTACAGCGCTCCGAGTGCCCCAGAGTGGTTGGGAGCATTTTCGTTGTGTTGTGGATATTTCGTTGTGTTGTGGATTTATTTTGTTGTGTTTTGAACTTATGTATGCTTTTTAAATTTCGTTGTGTTGTGCACTACTGGGCCACCGTACCTTTAAGAGATCATGCTGAAAGTCTAGGCGAAGTTTGACTTCATATTCTCCCGTTTCATAGCTTGAGTTATTATTCAAAACTGTGGAAAATGAGTGGGTGTGCGTCAACCGCTCCACTGCTATAGGCGAAGCATGTACAGATCTGACCTCTCACACACTCAATCTGGTGCCAAGATGACAATCACTCAATCCCTCTCCCTGTGGTGGGTTAGGCATCTCTCTCTCTCTCTCTCTCTCTTTCTCTCTCTCTCTCTCTCTCTCTCTCTTTCTCTCCCTCTTCTTCAAAGAGCACTGAACTAAACATGTGTTTGCATGCTCAAGCTCGCAGGATCATCAGGCTAATGTCCGTTCCTGAACCGCTATTGAAATGGCTTTTCATGTCATTCCCTTTGCCCGGCCAGAAGACGTCAGTGGGTTTACGGTAAAACCTGCTGGAATGCTGTTGGTTTAGGGGAATCCTTTGTGAATGGAATAGGGAAAAGAAGAATGGGAATGTCACTTTCATAATCAATGTTGGAAGAAGAAGAAGAAGAATACTGTGCTTTGTCATTGTTGGATTTGCAAGGCAAATTCTCTCACACATGAGTGTGTTTACCTGCGGTCAGCTTTGTTACAGTCACACACACACACACACACACACACACACACACACTGTGTAATCAGATGTCTGGACGTCCTGCAGGTGGAGTACATGTTGGTGGAGATGGATGACCAGCATGAAAAAGTCCGGCTGGTTCTGAACGGGAAGGATGTTTTGGAGATCCTTCAGGAAAAGGGTGAAAAGATCGACCCCAAGTGAGTAACTGACTAACAAAACGAGGTCCAATTATTATTGTTTATATTGTTAAGCAACATCAAAAATATCAGATTTGGCCTTTTTTTAGACTCCTAATGTTGTTTTTGTTAAACACTTTAATCTCCACTGCAGCATCAGCTCTTCTCTCTCAGTGTCTGAAACGCTTCAGTCTCTCTAAACCCCGCCTCTCTGAAAGCTGCTCTGCTCTGATTGGTCAGAAAGCAAACGCTCATTAGTCATTATCAAATCTGAATCTAAGTGATACGAACAATAATGATGGCGTGTGTTTGCAGAAAAAAACGTCTGCTCCACCAACCAAACTCTACCAGTCTCAGAGACGACTACAGTGCGTGAGGGCGGGGCTAAGAGACGCTGTTCAGCCAATCACTAGCAGAGGAGGGCCTAATGCAAATTAGATACAACTACAGTGCGTGAGGGCGGGGCTAAGAGACGCTGTTCAGCCAATCAAGACCAGAGGCTGCATTATGCAAATTAGTTAAAACTACAGTGCGTGAGGGCGGGGCTAAGAGATGCTGTTCAGCCAATCAAGACCAGAGGCTGCATTATGCAAATTTGTTAAAACTACAGTGAGTGAGGGCGGGGCTAAGAGATGCTGTTCAGTCAATCAAGACCAGAGGCTGCATTATGCAAATTAGTTAAAACTACAGTGCATGAGGGCGGGGCTAAGAGATGCTGTTCAGCCAATCAAGACCAGAGGCTGCATTATGCAAATTAGTTAAAACTACAGTGCATGAGGGCGGGGCTAAGAGACGCTGTTCAGCCAATCAAGACCAGAGGCTGCATTATGCAAATTAGTTAAAACTACAGTGCATGAGGGCGGGGCTAAGAGACGCTGTTCAGCCAATCAAGACCAGAGGCTGCATTATGCAAATTAGTTAAAACTACAGTGCGTGAGGGCGGGGCTAAGAGATGCTGTTCAGCCAATCAAGACCAGAGGCTGCATTATGCAAATTTGTTAAAACTACAGTGAGTGAGGGCGGGGCTAAGAGATGCTGTTCAGCCAATCAAGACCAGAGGCTGCATTATGCAAATTTGTTAAAACTACAGTGAGTGAGGGCGGGGCTAAGAGATGCTGTTCAGTCAATCAAGACCAGAGGCTGCATTATGCAAATTAGTTAAAACTACAGTGCATGAGGGCGGGGCTAAGAGACGCTGTTCAGCCAATCAAGACCAGAGGCTGCATTATGCAAATTAGTTACAACTACAGTGCGTGAGGGCAGGGCTAAGAGACGCTGTTCAGCCAATCAAGACCAGAGGCTGCATTATGCAAATTAGTTAAAACTACAGTGCATGAGGGCGGGGCTAAGAGACGCTGTTCAGCCAATCAAGACCAGAGGCTGCATTATGCAAATTTGTTAAAACTACAGTGAGTGAGGGCGGGGCTAAGAGACGCTGTTCAGCCAATCAAGACCAGAGGCTGCATTATGCAAATTAGTTAAAACTACAGTGCATGAGGGCGGGGCTAAGAGACGCTGTTCAGCCAATCAAGACCAGAGGCTGCATTATGCAAATTAGTTAAAACTACAGTGCATGAGGGCGGGGCTAAGAGACGCTGTTCAGCCAATCAAGACCAGAGGCTGCATTATGCAAATTAGTTAAAACTACAGTGCGTGAGGGCGGGGCTAAGAGATGCTGTTCAGCCAATCAAGACCAGAGGCTGCATTATGCAAATTTGTTAAAACTACAGTGAGTGAGGGCGGGGCTAAGAGACGCTGTTCAGCCAATCAAGACCAGAGGCTGCATTATGCAAATTAGTTAAAACTACAGTGCGTGAGGGCGGGGCTAAGAGACGCTGTTCAGCCAATCAAGACCAGAGGCTGCATTATGCAAATTAGTTACAACTACAGTGAGTGAGGGCGGGGCTAAGAGACGCTGTTCAGCCAATCAAGACCAGAGGCTGCATTATGCAAATTTGTTAAAACTACAGTGAGTGAGGGCGGGGCTAAGAGACGCTGTTCAGCCAATCAAGACCAGAGGCTGCATTATGCAAATTAGTTAAAACTACAGTGCATGAGGGCGGGGCTAAGAGACGCTGTTCAGCCAATCAAGACCAGAGGCTGCATTATGCAAATTAGTTACAACTACAGTGCGTGAGGGCGGGGCTAAGAGACGCTGTTCAGCCAATCAAGACCAGAGGCTGCATTATGCAAATTAGTTAAAACTACAGTGAGTGAGGGCGGGGCTAAGAGACGCTGTTCAGCCAATCAAGACCAGAGGCTGCATTATGCAAATTAGTTAAAACTACAGTGCGTGAGGGCGGGGCTAAGAGATGCTGTTCAGCCAATCAAGACCAGAGGCTGCATTATGCAAATTAGTTAAAACTACAGTGAGTGAGGGCGGGGCTAAGAGACGCTGTTCAGCCAATCAAGACCAGAGGCTGCATTATGCAAATTAGTTAAAACTACAGTGAGTGAGGGCGGGGCTAAGAGACGCTGTTCAGCCAATCAAGACCAGAGGCTGCATTATGCAAATTAGTTACAACTACAGTGCGTGAGGGCGGGGCTAAGAGATGCTGTTCAGCCAATCAAGACCAGAGGCTGCATTATGCAAATTTGTTAAAACTACAGTGAGTGAGGGCGGGGCTAAGAGACGCTGTTCAGCCAATCAAGACCAGAGGCTGCATTATGCAAATTAGTTAAAACTACAGTGCGTGAGGGCAGGGCTAAGAGACGCTGTTCAGCCAATCAAGACCAGAGGCTGCATTATGCAAATTAGTTACAACTACAGTGAGTGAGGGCGGGGCTAAGAGATGCTGTTCAGCCAATCAAGACCAGAGGCTGCATTATGCAAATTTGTTAAAACTACAGTGAGTGAGGGCGGGGCTAAGAGACGCTGTTCAGCCAATCAAGACCAGAGGCTGCATTATGCAAATTAGTTACAACTACAGTGAGTGAGGGCGGGGCTAAGAGATGCTGTTCAGCCAATCAAGACCAGAGGCTGCATTATGCAAATTTGTTAAAACTACAGTGAGTGAGGGCGGGGCTAAGAGACGCTGTTCAGCCAATCAAGACCAGAGGCTGCATTATGCAAATTAGTTACAACTACAGTGAGTGAGGGCGGGGCTAAGAGATGCTGTTCAGCCAATCAAGACCAGAGGCTGCATTATGCAAATTAGTTACAACTACAGTGCGTGAGGGCGGGGCTAAGAGACGCTGTTCAGCCAATCAAGACCAGAGGCTGCATTATGCAAATTAGTTAAAACTACAGTGAGTGAGGGCGGGGCTAAGAGACGCTGTTCAGCCAATCAAGACCAGAGGCTGCATTATGCAAATTAGTTAAAACTACAGTGAGTGAGGGCGGGGCTAAGAGACGCTGTTCAGCCAATCAAGACCAGAGGCTGCATTATGCAAATTAGTTAAAACTACAGTGAGTGAGGGCGGGGCTAAGAGACGCTGTTCAGCCAATCAAGACCAGAGGCTGCATTATGCAAATTAGTTAAAACTACAGTGAGTGAGGGCGGGGCTAAGAGATGCTGTTCAGCCAATCAAGACCAGAGGAATTTCTTGTTTCCGTTCAGAATCGCTTCTTTCTTTCAGCAGACTCCATTTATCTGCACTGCAGCGCTTTTACATTCACAGGCAGTTGCTTTATTACACAGTACATGAAATATAATAGTAGAAAATTCTTTTTTTTTAAATCATGGGCTGATCAGGAGTTAGTTTGGACAGCATGAGCATTATCTGAAGTTTGGGAATGTGGCCTTATTCTCCCTGATGTTGGGAAATAGCAGCAGGCTTTGGGAAACGAGAGAGCCGTGGCATTTCTCATTACTGCCTCTCTGCTGCACACACACACACACACACACACACACTGGAGAGCCTCACCCGTCCCGCTCGTTCAACCACACACACACCAGCCCAGATCCCGTTAAAAACGCTTGCGTCAGCCGTAGACGGATATATTCCACGGTGCAGAAAAACACTGGAATCATGGGATACGTCATACAAATTATATTTATTGTAGTGGAATTTGGCAATTTTTGGATTAATAAATCAAATGTAGTGTTGTACAATTATTAAAATCGTGATTGGACTAGTGTCTGTGAGTATTAAAGCTCAAAAACACTTTAATTTTATTTTGTGTGCCAAAAAATAAAAGGAATTGTTTAATTTCCGTTTGATTACATTTTAAAAGATTAATTAAAGTGATTATTTGTATTGGATTTGCATTACATTTTAAACCCAGATAAATTAAAAACTATTTCTGCAGAAAAAACATCTTTCAGTTTTGTAAAAAAATAAATAAGTTTAAGTTTTATATTGATGTCATGTTTTTTAATTACAATTTAATCAAACCGTTAATTTGTTTTTAATCAAATTGCTAATGTTTTATTGATGGTTTTTAATATTGAATTTGAATTACATTTTAAATTCAGATAAATTAAAATACACAATCTCTGAAAAAAACATCTTTCATAGTTTTGTAAAAAAAAAAATGTTTTTAATTAATTTAAATAAAAAACACGATTAATCAATCAGTTTTTTTTTTTACAAAACTATGAAAGATTTTTTTTTTTCAGCGATTGTGTATTTTAATTTATCGGAATTTAAATTGTAACAAATAAAAAACACGACTAATCAATATCAACTTTAAATGTTACAATTTAATCGAAGTATTAAAATGGAATCCATACGTTTAAAAATGGGAAATCACGTTTCATAGGGCCCTAATTTAATGAATGGTTATGTTTTTTGATTATTAACATTTAATTGAATCATTAAAATGTGGGGAAAAAGGGGAAAAAATTAATTAACAACAAATACATTTGGGTTTTCGAATTTATTTTCCTCGTCATTTCCAAACTTTACAATCCGATCTCTAATCATTGTGTAATGTATGACGTCTGTTGAGTGATTTGGGGTTTTTGGGATATTGATTAGTCGTGTTTTTTTATTTGTTACAATTTAATCAAACCATTAAAATGGAATCCATACGATTTAAAATGGGGAATCACTTTTCATAAGCCCTAATGTTTGTTTTTAACTCTTTTAAATGAATAGATTGTTATTAAATTGTATACGTTTCATAAATGGTTATGTTTTTTGATTATTAACATTTAATTTAATCAATAAAATGTGGGAGAAAAGGGGAAAAAAACTGAATTTGGGGAAAAAATTAATTAACAACAAATACATTTGGGTTTTCGAATTTATTTTCCTCGTCATTTCCAAACTTTACAATCCAGTCTCTAATCATTGTGTAATGTATGACGTCTGAGTGATTTGGGGTTTTTGGGATATTGATTAGTCGTGTTTTTTATATGTTACAATTTAATCAAACCATTAAAATGGAATCCATACGATTTAAAATTTCATAGGGCCCTAAGTTTTGTTTTTAACTCTTTTAAATGAATAGATTGTTATTAAATTGTATACGTTTCATGAATGGTTATGTTTTTTGATTATTAACATTTAATTTAATCGTTAAAATGTGGGGGAATTTTGGGTTTTCAAATGGATTTTCCTCGTCATTTCCAAACTTTAGAATCCAATCTCTAATCATTGTGTAATGTTTGACGTCTGAGTGATTTTGGGTCTGTCTTCAGTCATTTTATTAGCCTCAGAGCCCATTGACCACAGCACTCTCTTATATCATTATTGGCCATTGAAAAGCCGTGTCTGTTGACCATTAGTTTCATTACGCGAGCAGGAACTTGACGGATGTCTCTAATACACCACAGCTCGTTTATCTACCAATGCCAAATGGACTCAATGAATAGCTTCCACTAGTAATTCACATGTGTAAGTTCCTTCTCATAGACGGCCAGTGTATCGATCTCCTGAAATGCGAGCCTTGTGTGTTTTCAGCCACCCGACTCTGTGGAGGCCGGAGTACGGCAGCTACATGATCGAGGGAACGCCGGGACAGCCGTATGGAGGGACGATGTCGGAGTTCAACACTGTGGAAGATAACATGGGGAAGCGGAGGAGAGAGGCTTCATCTGTGCTGGAGCCCAATCAAACCCTGCTCACAGTCACAGCGTTCCCCAGGTACACTCATCATCCCCATAGCCAATGCTTCGCTGATATCCAGGAATAACAGCCTTATCCACTAGGGCTGGGAGAAAATGTCGATGCATCGATTTCTAAATTAAAGGATTAGTTCACTTTTAAATAATCTTCTGTAGATAATTTACTCACCCCCATGTCATCCAAGATGTCCATGTCTTTCTTTCTGCAGTCGAAAAGAAATTAAGGTTTTGGATGAAAACAGTCCAGGGTTTTTCTCCATATTATGGACTTCAATGGGCTCCAAACGGTCCAAATGACAGTTTCAGTGCAGCTTTAAACGACACCAGATGATGAATAAGGGTCTTCTCTAGACAAACCATCAGCTTCTGAGAGAAACCCAGCAGTATTTATGATATTATTTTACCTCTTATCAGATGAACGTGATCGTCTCTGAGCTCCGCCATAACTTCCGCTAAGTGAGGTCAAAATACGAGCGTGGTCATAGATATACCGATCGTAGATGCCTCATTAGCGCCTGCACGGATCAGTAGAATAAGGCATCTACGATCGATATATCTTTGAACACGCTCGTATTTTGACCTCACTTAGCAGAAGTTATGGCGGAGCTCAGAGATGATCACGTTCGTCTGTTAAGAGGTAAAATAATAGCATAAATACTGCTGGGTTTCTCTCAGAAGCTGATGGTTTGTCTAGATCAGACCCTTATTCATCATCTGGTGTCGTTTAAAGCTGCACTGAAACTGTCTTTTGGACCTTGAACCGTTTGGAGCCCATTGAAGTCCATTATATGGAGGAAACCCCTGGACTGTCTTCATCAAAAACCTTAATTTCTTTTCGACTGCAGAAAGAAATACATGGACATCTTGGATGACATGGGGTGAGTAAATTATCAGCAAAAGGTTATTTAAAAGTGAACTAATCCTTTAAGTTCATATTTCCAACAAACGAAATTCTGAGCCAAAATAACGAAGTGGTGCTCAAGTAGGCTATGAGGCACTTTCCTTGCCATTAATGCTCAATAACACTCCTGTGTCTCTGATGCGGTGGCCGGGACATAAACCTGCCAACATCTGTGGCATAATTAATATTGCTAAACTACTGCACAATGTTTCAAACGAATGGAAAATTCTGAACAAAGGCTTCGTTTTGGCGAGTGATTGGTTAAATGTCTCGTGACTGTTGCAGCTCTGCAGGTTTTCTCATGTGAGATTTTGCTTCTCAGCGAGCGCTAAAGTTGTTTTTCTTCTGCATTAGCCGAAGTTTTAAAGATTTTTTTTTTTGTGGCTCTAACCAAAGTAAACTTTTTTTTGCTTGCTTTTTGTTAAAATGTTCTAAATAAACTGAAAAATTGTCTCACTTAGTTGTAAATTGAGAACTGTTTATTCTTAATGATTGCTCTTTGCAATTGTATGGCTTATTAGAGCTTGTTAATCTTGAATATAACTTTGTTAATAAAATAAAGTATTGAAAGAAATCTTCATAATCATTTTTAATATGGCAATACTGTCAAGCAGATATTCTAACTAAAAACAAAACAACACACATTAGCTGCAATTTTGGTTAAAATGTAAAGTTCATGTATTTGCACAGCAGGATAATTAGTTACCAAAAATGTATGTTAAGAATTGTTTTGGGAATCGGATCGTTACTCCCAGAATCGGAATCGGATCGAATCGTTAAGTGCCTTAAGATTCCCACCCCTAATATCTACGTCAGTAAATCATGGGGTAACTTACATTTTTGGGAGAACTAACCCTTTAAGTGCTAGTCTAACTCATTACCATAAAGTTGACCTGAAACGTACGGTTAGCTGGAGTCGACTACATGAGGAGCTTAACGCCGACTTTTTGGGACTTTATCTTATTCCCCATATCCCCCAGAGTTAGATAAGTCCATACATCCCATTCTCATCTCTGTGCGGGCCATAGCTCTGTCTGACACACCCACGGCTAGCCTAGCTTAGCACAAAGACTGGAGGTAAATGGCTCCAGCTAGCCCACTGCTCAATAATTGTCAAAATAACGCCAACATTTTCTGGATTTCCGCCTGGATTTGGCCGACCCAAATGTAAAAGCTTCCCATACACACATACAAGTGTCTCTAAATACACAATACTGATGTCATTTTACAGGAAACACTTGTGATAAACTTGTAAGTACATGTTGTCTGAGATGTAATAACCTGTGGTTACGATCACACCAATGATTACCCAAGTCTCTCGGCTTCTTCTGTGAAGGAACATGATCGTGACACTGACAGTTTTTTTGTGAGGAAAATGAGCTAAATCTCCATATGATGGCTCTATTCTATGGTTTATAGAGCATAATCATGACTTTTTTTTAGATATTTAATTTGTTTTATGGGTATTGTAATGGCCAATTCAGCAAAAACAACAACTGAAACCTTTTAAATAATGTTTACATTGATTCTGAAGGTCTAAAAATATGTGGAAAGCACTTCCTTCCCCATTAATGGTAAAAGGATATCGTGTCGTGATAAATATCGATATCGTATGATATGGGAAAAAATATTGTGATTTAAAAAAATATATATTTTTGGCCATATCCCCTGTCTGTCTGAAAATGTATACAAATACAGGAATTTTATTTTAAATCGGAATAATCAAGAAAATAACAAACAAATCAATTATCAACATAATTGTTGGTCGCAGTCTTACTCTTCAGCACAAATTTCTGTATTATGACATATACTGTGACATCTAAAGTGGAATAACCGGTCATATATATATATATATATATATATATATATATATAGACCCACCCACACGATCAACAACAACTCCCACCCATGTTTTGGGCTGCATCAGGGGATGGGACGATTACCGGTTTCACGATAAACCAAGATCAAATGTACTGACGGTTAGTAATATTGTTTAACCTCTTATACTCTAGGACCATTTTGGGGGATTTCTGTCTGGATTTGGCCGTCCCAAATGTAAAAGCTTCCCATACACACACACACACACACACACGCACACACACACACAGTGTCTCTAAATACACAATACTGGTGTCATTTTACAGGAAACACTTGTGATAAACATGTGAGGATATGTTGTCTGAGCTGTAATAACCCCACCGAAAAAGAAAGTGTGTAACTCAGGCCCGTTGTGCTCTAGCACCCTGCAGACAGTTTGGGCTGTTTCCACTAGATTCTGTATTATGTATGCAATGAAACTACATAAAAAAGGTAAAATTCCTCCATTCAGATCCTTTTGAATAAATCTTGCACACCATGATCTAGACAAAAATCTTTTTCCCAGTATTTTCTGTAATCTAGTGGAAACTGTCTGCAGGGTGCTAGAGCACTACGGGTCTGAGTTACACACTTTCTTTTTTTGGGGGGGTTATTACCAGTGTTGGCGAAAGTTACTTTGAAAAGTAATGCAATACAATATTGAGTTACTCCTTTAAAAAGTATGTAATTACGTTACTTTTTAAGAAAAGTAATGCGTTGTTACTTTTGCGTTACTTTTTCTCACCTGGGCTGGGCTTGTTTGCTTTTGTATTTTTTATAACAAAAAAAGTTCTATATTTGGCCTAATGTAAAGACCCTTTCACACCAAAATTGAAATAACAAGCCTCAGGCTGAAGGAAATGCAAATTCACACATGTACAGTAGAGGGCGCAGCTCACACTAACCTTTTAGCTGTGCTGCTATTCTGGATAACTGAAGAATAGGACGCTGGAGAAAGCAGTTTAACACGTACTTCACCAATAAAAACCAAAAATCTAAAGTAATTTTTGCTTTAACTGAATCATCAAAGGTCAGCAGCAAGTACACTGGTCAATAAAGTGAGATTAAATGCATAAAAATATGTTTTATTTCAAATTTGGAGGTTTGCATAGTATTCTGATTATGCATTTAAACGATTTTATCCATTTTGAGGACTACTGAATCTTATTTGTGCAAGTGAGATTAGTAAACACATGCTCACATTTAGTCTAGAACTACAATAACACTCATTTTTACACACAAGGCTTCTGCACTTATGATTTTTCTCAACATTGGGACAAGAGAGCTGTCAGTCAATAAATGGGAGAGCAAAGTAACTTGCGTTACTTATTTGAAAAGTAACTCAGATATTTTTTTGTAATTTTTAGAAGTAATGCGTTACTTTTACTAGTTACTTGAAAAAGTAATCTGATTACATAACTCAAGTTACTTGTAATGCGTTACCCCCAACACGGGTTATTACAGCTCAGACAACATATACTTACATGTTTATCACAAGTGTTTCCTGTAAAATGACACCAGTATTGTGTATTTAGAGACACTGTGTGTGTGTATGGGAAGCTTTTACATTTGGGTCGGCCAAATCCAGGTGGAAATGGTACCAGAGTAATTAAGTGTAAATAAGTTACTTTGTGTAAAACAAATGCCGAAGTGATGCATATCTCCAGAAAGTAGAGACTCTAAGCTTTCAAATGAGGTCAGAGCTCCTCCACAGACATTTAACATTTAAAGTATATACTTGATGATGCCTGATCAGGGTCCATGGAGTTTAAGAGGTTAACATTTAACTATCATTAAAACCGTGTTTGATTATCATGATTTTGAAAACTCGCGGTAAATTCTGTCCAGTCAGCATCACTCTGGCACAGACGCAACAGTGTTTTTTGAATGAGAAGAAATGGTGGAAATCGTCTTCATGACCATCACACACTGTTGTACAGCGAAGGCAAGGCACGTTAACTTTGACCTCTATACCAAATCTACGTCTGGGAAATAATTGGCAGTGTTGGGGAAAGTTACTTTGAAAAGTAATGCATTACAATATTGCATTACTCCCTTAAAAAGTAACTAATTGAGTTACTTAGTTACTTTTTAAGAAAAGTAATGCGTTATGTTACTTTTGCGTTACTTTTTCTCACCTGGGCTGGGCTTGTTTTTTTGTTTTGTTTTTAATAGCAAACAAAGTTCTATTTTTGTGCAAATGTAAAGACCTCTTCATACCAAAATTTTAATCATAAGCCTCAGGCTGAAGTAAAAATGTGCTGCCATTCTGGATCATGGAAGAATAGGACGCAGGAGAAAAACGTTTTACCAATAAAAACAAAAAATCTAGCAATATTTGCTCACTGAATCATCGAAGGTCAGCAGCACGACTGGTCAATAAAGGTAGATTAAATGCATACAAATATTTGTTTTATTTAACATTTATATATTTGAGGTTTGCATAGTATTCTGATTTTGCATTTGACTGATTTTATTCATTTTGAGGAGGACAGAATCTTTATTGTGCAAGTGAGATGAGTAAATGCTCACATTTAGTCTAGAACTATAACACATTTACACACACACACACACACACACACACACATGCCTCTGCACTTACTCTCGATTTTTCTCAACATGGGGGCAGGAGAGCTGTCAGTCAAATAAATGTGAAAAAGTATCTCCGATATTTTGTTGTAAATTTGAAAAGTAATGCGTTACTTTACTAGTTACTTGGAAAAGTAATCTGATTACGTAACTCAAGTTACTTGTAATGCGTTTCCCCAACACTGATTATTGGACACAAAATGAGTTGAAACATTTTCTCTCACTCACTTGACATTAACGAGAAGCTTCTGTGAAGAAAAGTTCACAGCAAGGCTTTGAGCCACGAACACGTTCAGAGTCAGACAAGACTAGGGCGACATTTAAGGGATAATTATGTATATCGTACACTTATTACACAGATTTCCTTTACCACATTGAGATTGATTATAAACAGGTAAGATTTAAAACATTAGTTTCGGACAGTGTACAAAACAACCGTCCAGACAAGATGATCTCAGCAATATTATAGTAGTGTTAATAATAAAGTCCTCTGATTTAATTTACAATAAAGTTAAAAACACAGGCACGAGATGCATCTGAAGCGCGTCTGTTATGATGCGTTGCTATTGACGACGGTCATTATAAAGAAAGAAATGCCACAGAATTGAATCTTGCTTACAAAAGTGCACAGAGATGCTTGATTTATATGTTGTTTTTTGATTTTCAAATATGAAACGTGTTGAAATGTGTGTGTGCATTTGAACGCTTTCATCTCATTTGAACAAAACGTGAAAATTTGGGTCACTATAATCGTGACCGTCCCATTCCTGTTACATAAACGACAGTGTTTGAGTCCGAATAAAGACCCCACATGAAAAAAATACTATAGTATATTATAGTAAAATTACAGTAAAATTACTCTAGTAAATACTATAGTGTTTTTGAACCGTACTATAGTAAAGATACTACAGTAAATTAACAAAGTGTAGTAAATACTACAATATACTGTAGTATCTTTAGTAAATACTATAGTGTTTTTGAACCGTACTATAGTAAAGATACTACAGTAAATTAACAAAGTGTAGTAAATACTGCAATATACTGTAGTATCTTTACTATAGTACGGTTCAAAAACACTATAGTATTTACTAAAGATACTACAGTATATTGCAGTATTTACTACACTTTGTTAATTTACTGTAGTATATTTACTATAGTACGGCTCAAAAACACTATTGTATTTACTACAGTAATTTTACTATAGTATTTTTTCATGTGGGGCATAATTGTTATATGGCATGTGACTATAGAATACAAATGATGAAACATTTGTTTTTAAGCTCAAACCCCCCCCGTCTGTTTGAGCGAGTTGGGTGTGCCACATCGGTGCAGATAACACACACCCTTTAACCCCACAGGCTTTACTAACCCTGATAAAGGATGCAGGCTAATGTTTGCCTTTCCATGTCACCTTTATTTATATAGCGCTTTTCACAGCACAGATTGTTTCAAAGCAGCTTCACAGTGATAACTGGAACATAACTAAATCTTTTGTGGAGCTGCGATGTAAGATGCAAATGTGTTGCAGTGCATTACTATAGTTTTGTGTGTGTGTGTTTTGTAGGTTAGGTTGCCCAGGTTTCACACTGCCAGAACACAAACCCACACCTGTGGAAAAGGGTGTGTCCAAATCGCTTTTCTTCCCCGACGAGGCCATCAACAGACACCCTAGATTCAGGTGAGAGATCATGTGTCCCAGAGAACAGTTTCATGTCGGAATGGGCCGTTTTGAGTTTACATTGGGCTGAAAGTGTCTGAAGTGTCATCTGACGCTGAACAATGTGAAGTTGTTTGCGTAAGCTAGAGCTCAGAGGCATTTCACAGGGGATTATGGGAACCCAGTTCAACAGACAATGATCTTTCACATACCAGTAGCCGAGAGCCTTTAAAGTGCAGCTCATCTGATCGCTCTGGAAGTACTGATGCTTTCATTATGGTCGCTCATATTTACAGTGAGTTAAGGGTTTCAACAAGCCACTAACTCCAAGCACATGGATTGTATGAAAACTGTGTAATGTTTCTAAATATTGAATGTGTTACAGCACTCTGACCAGAAACATACGCCACCGGAGGGGAGAAAAGGTGGTGATTAACGTACCAAGTGAGTCTTTTCATTTGTTTTTTGTAAATTATAGAAATTAGTGTTGTCACGATACTCACTCCCTCCAGAAAAACGTGATTATGCGTTCGCATAATTCAATGCACAAGTCCGCATATTTATGTGGGGGCCGCATTTTTTTTTTTAATTGGCCGCATAAATTGCCGATTTCCGCGTGCAAAATATGCGTGGCTTGCATGATTCCCCGCATTTTCGTTGCAAAAGTCACGTAAGCCTTGTCTGGCTATCACCAGACCAAGCTCAATATAAGATTGAACATTGGTATGGGAAGACTGCTCTGTATTTTCTACTGCACACGCAAGCATAAACACGCATTAATTCAAATGACTCTGTACGCAATTGGATAGTCCGTCAACCAATCAGACCACAAGAGGCGTGATCAACGGGAAACGACCCATTGCTTCTCTATCCGTCATCGTGATAATCCCTCCAATAGCGGGCCAGGTGGATAAGCCCGTCTGTGATTGGTTCTCGCAAAAGTATAACAGAAGCAGTAGAAATGAATGTACGGGTTTTCAGACTGAGTTGCCGGGCGAAATCAAATCGCTGGCAGATCAGGCTGGGTTTACCCAGTCTAACACGAGCCCTCTTTCCACCGAAATTACCTGGAACAATTTGTACCAGGAACTTTTTTACCCCAGACCTGCTACTGTCTGCGTTTTCCACTGGGTAACAATTTTTGCGCGATACTGTCTGCAACAATAACAAGTATGGAGGAGATGCAAGCAGCGCTGCTTTTGCTGGTTATGTATTGGTTTACTAAACAAAACGGTGGAAAAGAGACGAGCACTGATACTAAAGCGTATTCTGAAAGCTCGTAAAGCTAGATTTAAAATAAGACAACGTATGTTATTATCAGCTATTACGGACTTTGGGCCTCATTCATGAAACTTTCATAAATATATGAGCAAATTCTGAGTAATTTGCGAAAACTCTCCTCCAGATTCACAAACTCTTCGTATACCACGGATTTGTGTTAAACGTGTGTATATTAATGAATTCCAAACATCCGTTAATAGGACATGCGTGCACGCTCATTCATAATTTGCATAATCCCCGCCCATGAGTTACAACTGCAAATGACGTGTGCAGGAACGCTGTGGAATCTTCCGGACTTCTTTCTCAGGTTTGGCTCCAGTATTTTGAATAAATCCTAATTGGACATATGCCTAGCAATAAATATAAATGTATCGTGTGTCCATCAAAGCATTTTTAGCCAGCTGTAAAACACCTGGTGCTCTTCTGAAAACGGCCAGCTGGTGGCGCTTGAGAGCGCTTTGCAAAGGCAGTGTTTTTCCATCTGAGATACTTTGATTGCTATGAATATGATACAGAATATCCATGGTAGTAATGAGTTACTAGTATCTCATTTTGAAGAATATTACTGAATATAAAAAAAGCAGTATTAACTTCTCCATTATTGTCGTTCAAGCGGTGTTCAAGTGTGATGATTGGTCGGTGTAGTATTTGTCCCGCCCCTCTTCCACTGTGATTGGACGGCCGGGTAAAAAGTGACCGTGACGAGCGCTGCCCATTAGCCAACGTTGAACAGTAAAAAAAATGGACAAATTAACTCTTGAAATATTATTATGGTACATAGTGCATCAAAATGCAATGTCGTCAGTTTGCCTAAATGAGAACTCAGAACGCTCACATGTGTTACGCACCGTTTACTCGTGGGAGGGAGCAGGTGTACATTTCTTTCATACCAACTAACATTTTGAAAATACAACAATTTTCGTGAATCCGAAAATTTACGCCAGAGCAGCTTTAAGAACAATTTACACACAAATTCGTTCTGCTCGTGTTTCATGAATGAGGACATTGACCGTGCGATTGCTGAGACGAATGCGTGCCATCGGACAGAAAGAGCAAGGCTGATAAATACTGAACGCAGAACGAACCTCGCAAGACTTTTAAAAATGGCGGTTGAAATAAAATGCTGCGTGAGCTCAACCAATCAGCATGTTCAGCGCCCAAGTCCCGCCCCCGAAAGTTCCTGAAATCTGAAAAAGTACCACCTCGCAAGCAGGGCCGTTTTTATATTTACCCGGAACTTCATTCCTGCGGTCAAAACCCACTGAGTACCGGCCCAAAGATCCTCGTTCCTGCGGTGGAAACGCGGCTATAGCCTATATCTTAGCAGAACGTTGAAAAATGTTGTGTTTACTTAACACAAGAGCAGCCATTTCTCCATTTTGCCATAAAAGTCAAAGCAAATAACATAACGAATACCCCTATTCATATTGAAGTAGTTTAGTGTAAAGATTAATGTGGAAGCGGGCGCTTTTATTACTTCTCGACGCTTGGTGGGACGTTCTGCAAAAGGTCGCATTTGCTTGGTCTCAGAAGCGTAAGATGCCCACTAGGGGTGTGCCATATCTTACCGTCCACGATAATACCGGTATACATTTTTACATGATAAAAAAGTGTCATATCGCGATATCAATGATATAGCGACGCGATGGCGTATGGCGCATTTACGTTCCCTAGCGCGCACAACAACAACACCTGTCAGAGTAAACACGAAGAGCAGCATCTCAGCCTCCCATAACGACTTGGTACCTAAAAAGGAGCTACTTGGTTACAAGACGTCAGCCCTCTTGACAAATGACTAAACATCGACAACTTAAAGCTGCTATTGATGTTTGCAGCGCAATATTTGACCGGAAGGGTAACATTGAGAGTTATTTTCGTCAGTTACGGCCCGTTAGATCCAGCATTCTGCCTCCTTTGAATCAGACACAGAGATAAAGTAGTGCGTAAGATTACATTTATTTGAATGAATGGATTATAGCATTTATTAGAGAGAGAGAGAGAGAGAGAGATTCGTTCCTGTGTGACTGCGTCTGTTCAGCGTCTCTCTTTACGAAGATGTGGGTTTATTACTGAAAAATAACAATGTAACCCCATCGTTGCTGAGAAATATAATGTAGTGATCCAGTAACTTAGCTATTTTATTGCTAAAAGTCACGGGGCGGCGTTAATAACAAGTTTCTGTGCTCATGAATGTGCAGCGCGATCGCGCGCGCGCGTGTGTGCGCTTCAATAGCCCCGTTTACATGCACACTTTTATGTCATTCCGATTAAAATCATTCCGATTGAACGATTCTGTTTACACAAGACGTTATCTAAACCGATCTGGTGTTGCTGTAAGAAACACCTCAGAAAAATAAATTCTTCTGTCAGGCGCAGTTGAAGTAGAAGTGCCTGGGACAAACGCTGTCAGATGAGATGGCCAGGCTATGTCTGTGTCATTTTTCCAACATTTATCCTCATAACTTGTTACAAAATAAAAAGTTTTACACTTCAGAAATATTAGTGTATCCTTATGAAAGCAGTGTTTATGTGCAGCACTTTCATTCGGACTTTTAAACCGATTACAGTGCTCCGTCTAAACACACCTGAAATGAAAACAGCGCATTAATATAGAACGAGGATTCATCTGACTTGGAACTACCTGTGCATTAAACGATTTTATTGCACACCTTCCAGCCAATCAGAATCAAATATTCAGACAGACGATGGCATAAATTACATTATTGTTAAACTAAAATGTTTTGTTTGCACTAATAAATGCTGCTGCCTACCAGCTGCAATAACCAATAAAACTTTGTTCCATACCTTTTTTTATTATATCATCATAAATATCGTTATCGCAAATATTCTTGAAATATCGTGATATAATTTTGAGGCTATATCGCCCACCCCTAATGCCCACTTATATTGCTTCATGGTGTTTTCCGTGTCCTTCACAGTTTTCAAGGATAAAAACACCCCGTCTCCGTTTGTGGAGACGTTTGCAGAAGATGATGGAGAAGCTGCCCGGGGTGCCCTGCCCGATCACATCTACATGGACGCCATGGGCTTTGGCATGGGGAACTGTTGCCTGCAGGTAAAGTCCCTCTTACTCTCATCCATGTGCATTGAGAATATTGGGGTCATGTGGTTGATCGGTGTTTTCCACCTTTGCAGGTGACCTTCCAGGCTTGCAGCATCAGAGAGGCGCGCTACCTTTATGACCAACTGGCCGTTTTCTGTCCCATAGTGGTAAGAGAACACGGGTTAGATTACGGCTGTCGAGTTAATCTTTTTTTTTAAAAATCTAATTAATCACACACCAGTTTTGGCTGAGAAATTACGCCCCAAGCTTTGAAGAGACATAAAAGTAGTTTTAGAAAGAAATATTCCGTTTTAAGGCGAGACAAGGCAGGTGAAACTTTCAAGCAGTTGTCAATTTTGAGATTTTGGGCCAGTTTGCTCCCTTAACATGTAAGCTTTCAAGCCAACCTGTTAAAACTTTGAATCATTTATTCTACAAAAAAATGGGTTGCAAACTTGACAAAAACTGTTCCATAATATCTATTAAACCAAAAGATATTGGAAAAACAACATATAAATTATATAATATTTATAGTTATATAAATACATTTTATTTAATATTAGTGTTGTTTATATGTTTATTATATCAAAGCGAATACGAAACGAAATAACAAAATCCTGTGAATAACCAGGCAAAACTTATGAAAACGCCAATCAATGCTCTGAATTTCTTCTGCCCATTTACATGATCAAGATAAGACTTTATTGATCCAGAACTGCAGAAATTCGCTTGTTATAGCAGCTCCAGATACAACACAACAGATGGCAAAAACACACATTAAATAAAAAATAAAGATATGGTGAATAAGAGCATAATATATAGGCTACAAAATACAGATTGATGTTAACATTGCACTGGTCACGAAAAGGAGGTAGTGGCACGGTGTAGAAATACATACATTTTATTGCATAGGACGAAAGTTGCCAGATATACATGACCATATGTGCTACGAGCACTTCCTCGGAGTGTGTATTCAGTGGTGCTAGCAACATCGTCACTCTGTTAAGATCCTCGCTGAAACCAGACAAAGTGAACATGTTGGTTTTCCTGTCATGAAACATTAAGACTGAAAAATAGAGCAGCAGGACTTGCCGATTCACTTAAAGGGATAGTTCACCCAAAAACTAAATGTTTATGTGTATCTGCTCACCCCCAGGGCATCAGAGATCTAGGTGTGTTTGTTTCTTCAGTAGAACACAAATGAAGATTTTTAACTCCAGCCGTTGCAGTGTGATAGTCGTATAATGATGTCAATGGGGATATTTTAGAGTATGAGAGTAAAAACATAGACATACGAATCCTTATTAAACCTGCGGCTCGTGGCGACACATTGATGTCTTAAGACACCAAACCATCGGTTTCTGCGAGAAACCCAACAGTATTTGTGTTATTTTTTACCTCTTATCAGACGAACGTCATCTAGTATTCCCAGCGCCATAACTTCTGGCGAATAAGGTCAGAATACTATCAAAGATATATATATTAGGGCTGGGCGATATGGAGCAAAAAATATATCTCGATATATTTTGCTATATCTCGATATACGATATATATCTCGATATCTTTACAGGAAAAATAACCCCCCAAAAACTAATATGCCAAATACCACAAAGTCTTTTTTTTTTATTGAAGTGCAAAGAGGTAGGCAGTTCATGTAGGAACAAAGTAGGGATGAAACAATACAGTAAGTCCACAGTTCAATACATACCTCGTTTTTTTTTACCACGGTTTTCGGTTCGGTTCAGATTTTTGCTATTCTATTCTTAGCCGAACAGCAAGAGCTTAAGGTGGAAAAAATAAAAAAAAATTTATTGCAATACTCTTTCTTTATTTTACTTAAAAGACTTGAAAAACCTTACTTAAACTTAAAACTTTACTTTTAAAAAACCTTGTACACATTCCTAGTGTACTGTATAATATAAAATAAATATATATTTATAAAGATTTACACTGGCAGCTCAGAGCTGTACAGCAACATTTAAGTATGAAATTGAATTAATAAATGTAAAAATAAAACACTACATAGACTTCCCTATAAAATATACATTGATTCTTATTAAAGCTACTGTATTAGTTTTTCAGTCAAGAGCCGTAAATGATTTTGTCTTTGTCTTTTGTTATTTTATTAACCACTAAAGGAATAGTTCACTCAAAAATGAAAAATCTGTCATTGATTACTCGCGCTCAAGTTGTTTTAAACCTGAATAAAGTTCTTTCTTCTGTTGGACATAACATATATTTTGAAGAATATTGGAAACCAAACAGTTGCTGGTCCCCATTGTAGGAAATAATAATATGAATGTCAATCGCTACCATCAGCTGTCTGTGTTCAACAGAAGAAATTAATACAGGTTTGGAACAACATTAGAGTGAGTAAATAATGACATCATTTTAGAGTGAACTGTCCCTTTAAGGACAAGCGGCAGCGTGTTCACTACAGGCTGCGCTGCTGTCAATTTAAGACTTTCACGCATCTAATATACAGACACACGTCGATTTTACTTTCACCTTAGACATAACCGACTGTGTTTATGTTAACCTTGTGTGTATTTGACAGTATTAGCGCAGTAAGATTTAGTCCAGTAATCACTTGTTTGACAGGCTTTTAGTGCGCGCGCTGGGGAAAGCGCATGGTGCCCTACGCGCAAGGCTTTAAAACGCATGCAAATAATTAATTTTCATTCAAAAATAAAACAACTCAAATCAAGGGCATAGTAAGTAACCTTCTTCAGCAAGCAGTCTGTCTGCTGTTCGTCCGACGCCTTAAAACCGAAGTATCTCCATATAATGGAGCCAGTTGTTTTTAAGACGAGTTCTGTAGCCTCCAAGCTGGTTGCGAACGCCGCCATGACAACACGCGAGGGGAGGGGGAACAAAAGCAAGGAGGCGGGGGGCGAGCACAGCACAGAGAAGGCAAACAAGCAAAGTAGCGGAATCAGAATTAAATATAAACAATATATCGATATATACGATATGTCAAAATCCATATCGTGTTTAAAAAATATCTCGATATATTTTAAAAATCGAGATATCGCCCACCCCTAATATATATGCACAGATGCCTCATTCGACCGATCCACACAGGAACTAATGAGGAGTCTATGTATATATATCTATGATCGCGCCGGTATTTTGACCTTATTTGTCGGAAGTGATGGCGCGGCTGATGCAGAGCCATAGAAAAAAATGAAATAAATGTTTAAATATGGATATTTTTCTTACACAAACGCATCGATTGGCTTCAGAAGGCCTTTATTAACACCCCAGAGCCGTGTGGAGCAGTTATATGACGGACAGATGCATTTTTATGGACTTCAAAAACAGCGCAACTATTACTGCTATTATAATGCTTGGATTAGCCAGAACATTTTTAATATAACTCAGATTTTATTCGTCTGAAAGAAGAATGTCACACACACCTCGGAGGACTTGAGGAAGAGTAAATCATGGGCTAATTTTCATTTTTGGGTGAACTATCCCTTTAAGCGAGCCAACAGCCGAACACTTGTACTAGGTTAACAGCCAAACCACGAGATTTGTTGCTTCCCATAAATCCCATACCGTCACAGCCCTAAACCTAATATAAATATGGGGATACTTTCATGCATGATGTCACTGCTTGTAGGATAAATCAAATATAAATAACACATTCCAAATCTGAGTGAGTTTAATTGTAGTTTTACAGGATCTTCTAACATTGAACATTGACCATCTTTACCATACATTGAGTAACATATAACCGTCATCTTTTTCACAGTCTTGTGTGGTTAGCAGTTGTCAAGTTTTTAATGAGTTTTGTTTTCAGAAATGCGCAGTATTTGGTTCTCAGTATTGATGTGTGTGTGTGTGTGTGTGTGTGTGTAGATGGCTCTCAGCGCTGCCTCTCCGTTCTACCGTGGATTCGTATCAGACATCGACTGCCGTTGGGGAGTGATCTCTGCTTCTGTGGATGACCGAACTCGAGAGGAGCGGGGTCTGGAGGTGAGGACCGGGTTCATCTACACACCTCACACAAACGATCATTACCGTCTTTTGGCCATATCCATAAAGGAATAGTTTCCCTGAGGAGGTCAAGTTGATTTGCACTCCTGTTCAAATTGATGCTGCCTGGGGTTCTGGCACAATATATGGAGCAAATAACCTACTGTTTTTAATTTTTACTAAATTATATTCTGTAGTTTTATAATTACAGACTACATGATGTTCCGTAACGCCCTCGTCCTAACTATAGACAATCACTTCAGTAATAATTACAGAGATCCCAGTCCTGTGTGAATCATACATGAGGTGACTCGCTAATCATTTAAAAAGAAAAATTATCTCATCATCTTTTGAGAACTTACAAAGTGAGAACTCTGTTAATGACAAGAAAAGCTGCATGTGTAATAATTAACAAGGCGATAACATGGGTCCACAGCCGGAATTATTCTGAAATAAACAGTCAAACGTTACTAATTCTGGGTCACTGAGAACGAAAAATGATGCTTACAATGGTTGATTGCCTCTAGTTTTCAAGATATGCTATCGGGTCACTATATACGGCCCTTGACTTGGGAATGGCGGAGTTATAAATGTAGGGAACTCCATCTTTGACTGGAGCTATCACTGGGTTTGGACATTACAGTAAAATAAATGATGCAATCTGAAGATGGTATTGCGTCATACATGAAATGAATTGCATCATGTTATTCCTAGAAGTCATGGATGATGCAATTATAACGAAGCTTACATCACTCCAGCGCTAGAAACCATACAGCAGGCATTGTCAACACAATATACATGTAAATATATTAAAATATCTTGGAAACAGTGGGTAGTCAGTTGTTTTAATTGTCATATTTGAATTCAGCGCATCAAAATACATGAGAGATACTCCAGGCGCACTGTAAATAGTGAATCCGCCATGGTGTGAACACAACTGGCTTTTGAAGGGAAAGGGAGATGAGACTCTGATTGGTTTATTGCACGTTACACCCAAAACACACCCATAACTCATTAAGAGACGAGGGACGGCCCTTTTGGACCATTTGTCCCCCCGCTAAACTAGCAAAAGTGGATTCGGACACCCCGAAGTGCACCTGCGCCACGAGCTCAGATCGTTAAAATAAAGCCCCAAGACTTTGTTAGGGGCCGTTCACATCGCGTCTAAAATGTGTCGTTCCTCTATCTTGACTGAGCTTTCAGTGTTGTTACGGAAAGGCTAAAGCTGATAGGATGGTTCTTGTCACATGACCTGCGGTGTGTTTGCGGCATTCTGAAAACAGCTGTGGCGTAGATAAACAAGCATGTCACAAACGCGTCGCTCTATATCATGAATGCACATCTACATGAACTCAAAATGAACTAATGTGCACAATAAGCCCTGTGGTTTACAGTGAATTTGGCTAAGGGGCGTTGTTAGGCATGATGTGAAGCATCGTTTATAACCGCTAACCCCCTTAGCTGTTATAAATTCACTGTAAACCACGGCTTCACAGGGTTGTGTTACCACACAATACAAATATTAAAGCCAAAATATATGCATCAATGCAACTTTTATGAAGTAAAATCACTAAACGCATGAGGTCAGGGACCATTTTTTCCAGTGGAAGGCAGACATGGTGTAATAAATTAACAGACGTTACATTTTTACACCATTAGATGGCGGCAAAGTCGGTCTTAGTGAGCGAGTCACTCAATAGAGAAGACTTTTATATTGAAAGGACTGAAACGCAGAGGTGGAAAGAGTAACAAAATATTCTACTCAAGTAAAAGTACTATTACTTCAATGAAATTTTACTTAAGTAGAAGTAAAAGTACTTGCCTAAATATTTACTCAAGTAAAAGTAAAAAGTTGTTTAAATTGTTCATTTAAAATGTACTCGGAGTAAAAGTTACTGAGTTACTTTTTTAACAGCGGGGTGGGGACTATCCCGTGTAGGGTTGTAATAGAATGAGATTTTCACGATATAAAAACAGTTTTCACAGCATCACTGTATTAATTATTTAATAAATAAACTGTATTATTAAATTATGGTTATTATTATCACCAGTTAAAACAGCATTAAATTAATGAAAACTTTTTTTTTTTTTTTTTTTTTGGTTGAACAAATGCTTTATTATAACAAACTTGAAACCACTTTTTTAAATAAATTTTTTTAACATTTCAATAAAACATGTCTAATGAACTAAATAAATTATTATAAATTAGATTAACAACTTTAAGAATAATAGAGTCCTAAGAAATTTTCCTTTTTATGATTTAATACAAATAACATTACCAAAACGGTGGTAATCAAATACTTATCCTTTCATTTTTTGGGCAAAGCGCTGCTGTTTTACTAAATTAAACCATGGATTTAAAAATATATTCTTAAATAATGTTTAAATTATGTAATATTATTATTGTTGTTAGTTAATATTATTATTATTTTGACAAGTATTCTATAGGCCTACAATAGTAATATATTTCTGTCACAATTTCATCTAGTTAAACCGTTTATTTTGACGGGTTTTAGTGAGGACCTATTTCAGGGAAGATCTGTTTCAGAGTGTATTTGATAATGGCTTTTAATCAAATAAAATGATGAAAATGTTTATTAGGGGGTCTCAGATCAGCTCTGGAAATGTTCATACTGTATGTTCATGCCCAAATATGTTTTTTGAGACGTTAAACACCTCAGGCATCGCTTAGGCTACTTAAGTATGTAGGCTAGTAGACGAAACAGAGCTGCTCATTCACACAGAGACAGAACAAGCCGATCATATATTCATATAGCAGTGTTTGAGCTTTAATATTCACAGACCATGTCGCGATTTGATTTATTGTACAGCTTTACCGTTGATGTGTTCATTCATCCATCAGTTTGCGTGTTTTACGTGACATCTGCGTTATAATGTAATTCCGGGAGTCCCTCTGCATCACAGAAAGCATTCGGCCTTAAGTTATAAACATACCTTTATCCGCACAGAGGGATGTTCCCGAACATGTTCTATGTGTTTCCTACTTTGCATCAACATTTTTTTGCTAATTTGATATCCTCCAGGACAACACCCAGCTATTTTTTTGTCTATATCCAAAGCTTTTTCATACTATCCAGGGATTAGTCCAGGGACGCATGTCAGTCCGTCTGTCTCCATCTTTTTGTGAATTTTTTTATTTTTTTATTTTTTTATTTTTTTTTTTTGCGTTCGTTCTCCCGCCTTCAATTCAATGCAGTCGTTTCCGGATCGCGTTTTTCCCCCCTTTGTATTATTTATTTTTACTCAGTAACGGATGTGGTTTAAAATGTAGCGAAGTACAATACTTCAAACAAAACATACTTAAGTAAAAGTAAAATTACAGATTTTTAAAACTACTTAAAAAAGTAGAAGTACGCAGAAAAACTACTCAATTACAGTAACGCGAGTAAATGTAATTCGTTTCTTTCCACCTCTGCTGAAACGTGTGTGAAGACGGGAAAACCACTTTACTGTTAAAAGGACAAGATATCACAGTGAACATTCAGCTGATTTTTTTATTATGACCATAGGACTGACCTGAAGAATATGTGGTAACACTTTACTTGAAGGAGTGTGCATAAGACTGACATGACACCTTCATAATCATGACATGAATATGAAGGAGTTTTTATGCATGTTCATGACAACTCTCACTAAGTGTCATTCGCTCAATTTTGTCATTTTTAATGCAAAGATGACATTATTTGAGATGTTTTTGTCATGAAAACTTGACAATACCAAGACAACATAACCTGTCATAAACATGACATAGCAGATTAATTATCAAACTTAAGTATTAAAATAGGAAATATTATCCAAATTAAGTCTTAATACTCTGTCAAATTATTTTACAAGTGTCATGAATATTTTCCTTGACCTAAACTATGGCGTCATAGAGGAAATCGAAAACTCACCTCAGAATGATAGAGTGGCGCCACAGGTCCGGTGTACGCCTTTATGATGGTGTCTTAGCTAGACTTATCCATGATGTAAAAAAGCATTTTGTAATGGAGCATTACACGGTTGATGCTTCTTCCATTTTCTTTCACATATCCCTTTCAACTAACGAATAATCCAAGCTAATAACTCATTTTTTAACCAAATCTTTATGATAATTATCTTCATGATTTATCTGAACGAAAATAAAAATTAAATGAGGAAGAAAAGGGTGTGGTCCGCTAATGGAGATCAAAAATGAACATGCGTGAAGGGAAGGAAGTGGAGACGCGTCGTGGAAGTGAGAGCGCGATGGAAATGGTGGGATGGAGTTGCCGAGAATAATTAGTTGTCGTTGGAGTTTAACCACATTCGATTGAACTGCAAAACCTTGCTGAAATCTTCGGATGTCTTCTGCACAGATGATGAATTGTGGCAATCGAAACGGAATCGCAACCGGACCTACCCAGGTTTCAACGACACACGCCGAACGGGTTTGAGGGATTTTGATTTTCTACCCCTTTTTTGTTACTTGACTGCTGGCATAATTATCCTTGAACAAACTCCCCCGTGACTCTCAAGAGGAGAGCTCAAATCAAACTGTTTCCACGCTTTTAAAGCTTCCTTCGATCCGATCTCTCACTCATCTTCACTAAAGTTAGACCCTTGCCCCGATACAAACAGAACCCTAACGAATATATCAATTTAAATTGAATATTTTTGGTTGGAGAAGTTTTTGTTTTGTCTTTTTTGTCAATTAATTATTTATTTATTTTTTTGTCATATGAAAACTGTGTTCTAGAATATCATGACATTTTAAGTTTTGAATTGCAAATTCTCTAAAAGAGTTCGTGCTATATATGTTTGAACTGAACTGAAAGAATAATAACACTTATTTTCTGAACTTTTTGAGAGCGATTTAATGTGTTGAAATGCTGGGTGGGGTCAGGTTTTTTTTTCGACAGTAATTTAAACTGTCTGGCGCCCGAACTGAAACTTTGAAATACCTGGGTGACCACGCTACAATTTCAAGGAAATATAAATGTGTGGGATGCTGTAATGAACTGTTTAGGAAACTTTTTTTTTAAAGAGTATTAACACTTAATAACATTTTAATGACAAATTCAACTTGTACCACTGAAAAAAATATTTATTTGTCAAGTTGTCATGACAAAGACATCTCAAATAATGTCATCTTTGCATTAAAAATGACTAAATTGAGCGAATGACGCTTAATGACAGTTGTCATGAACATGCATAAAAACATATTCATGACGTGTCATGTCAGTCTTATGCACACTCCTTCAGGTAAAGTGTTACCGAATATGCTAAATCTGAATGCAGGTGATACACTCGGTCACTCGATCTCTCTCTCACAATAATACAAGCTTCAATGAACATCAATTAGAACAAACATGTTTACGTTGATAAGAGTGTTGTGCAGTGATACACAGGTCTCTTTAAAGCTACACTGTGTGATATTTTCCCCCATCTAGTGGTGAAAAGGTATATGACCATCCAGTGAATATTAGTTTCTCTCAATTCCGATTTCGTTTTAACTCCTACGGTGGCCGATTTAGTCCAAGATTAACATGGCTTCCAGTTCGACCTCGTTCACATTCGTCACGGTGCCATCGAGTGTTAAAACGCCAAAGGCGAAGCTTGAATTTACGGGTATGTCCCTCTTTGGCTAATGTACTTTCAAGATGGAGGAGCAACATGGCGACCCGCATTCGAACCCTCACCCGTGTGTATTTTCAATAGCATATTATAAACTTACGAGAATACTTTATTACTTGAAAGAAGTAAATATACATTAATGAGCACATATATTTTTGAAAGAACTAAGTGTTTTTAGCTAAGAACAAACTAAAAAAGTTACACAGTGTAGCTTTAAAATTAATCATGTGTATCTGTTTCTCTGCAGCCGCTGAAAAACAACAAATTCAGGATCAATAAATCGAGGTATGATTCGATTGACAGCTACCTCTCCTGCTGTGGTGAGAAATACAATGACATTGAGCTGACCATCGATGAGGAGATCAACACACAGCTCCTGGATGCAGGTAAAGACACACACTCACACGCCGAAGCAAACCTTCCCTAAAGAGCACCATTCCTCATCGGGATGTCAGGAGAACCGATACTTCGGTACCAATCAGTATCAACATTGCAAAATCCTGCCGGTTCTTGTTTTTCTACAGTAGCTTATGTACCAATGGTACTTAACGTTTCTGCACTATAGCATTATCAGAGCAAATCAGTAATTAAATCAGTCATTTTAAATCTTTCTGTGAGACGATCGGTACCGCGTCTCTCTCACAATGCACAAACGGCTTCATAGTTTCCTCATTGCTTTTGCTCTGCAAGCGAGACGCACGTGCAAGACTTTAGCGCACATCAATGTACATCATGCCAATTTATAAATTCAAGCAATTGTAAACTATAAAGTACTCGCGTGCTCTCTGAGAGACAGTACATGGCGCGCACACATAGTCGGCTCTTGCACGAGTGTCAGATTTTTGCAGCTTATTAGCCTACTACGGGTGTAACGGTACACAAAACTGACACAATTTGTTCAGTAAACCACTGTTTAATAAAATAAAAAATAATTAGGGCTGTCAAAAGATTAATCGCGATTAATCGCATCCAAAATAAAAGTTTGTGTTTACATAATATATGTGTGTGTGTACTCTGTTAATTATTATTTATATATAAATACACACACATTCATGTATATATATTTAAGAAATATTTCCCGGTATATACATTTATATAATCTATAATATATATAAATATAAATGTTTTATATATAAAAAAAAAAATTCTTAAATGTATGCATGCTTGTGTGTGTATTTATATATAAATAATAATTAACAGAGTACACACACATATATTATGTAAATACAAACTTTTATTTTGGATGCGATTAATCGCGATTAATCTTTTGACAGCCCTAATCTAAACATAAATATCAGCTGAATTTAGGCTAATAGTTCGAGCTCTGTCGTTTAATATTATAGTAATGAGCACGTAAGAGCTCCTTATAGTTTACAGAATTAGCAGAGATAAAAAATTTTTTATCTTTTAAGAAACCTTTAGTTATAATTTAATTAATTTAAGGACTGACACAATTTGTTCAATAAACCATTGTTTAATAAAAAAAAAGCAATTTTATATTTAGTTCTCTCTCCTGCTGTACCGAACCGTCAGTTTTGTGAACCGTTACAGCCCTATTAAAGGGTTAGTTCACCCAAAAATGAAAATTCTGTCATTAATTCCTCACCCTCATGTGGTTGGACACCCGTCAGTCCTCCGTTCATCTTCAGACACAAATGAAGATATTTTAGTGTAAAGCTGATGCTGAGAAAGGCTTCAGATAGGCCTCCATTGGCATTCAGTACATTTACACTCACAAGATCCATATAATTTTACGATGCGACGACAATAGTTTTTGTGCGCAAAAAAAAAATCAAAATAGCGACTTTATTCAACCTCTTCTTGTCTTCCGTGTGTGTCTACACGACGCATGCGTGAGAATATGACGCAGATCCGGCGTTCGGACACATGACCCAGAAGAGATTTGTTTACAAGCAGAGGAAGACGCGCGTATCTAAGCTGTTGAATTCTACATTGATCGTGCTTTAGGTCTTGGTGTAGTGCTCAAAATGGGGCTAAAGTGTGCATTTCATGGATTCCCGAACGCCGGATCTGCGTCATTCTTGCGCATGCGTCGTGGAGACACACACGGAAGACAAGAAGAGGTTGAATAAAGCACAAAAACTATTGTCGTCGCTTCGTAAAATGATTGTAGAGTCACTGTGGTGAGATGGACTTTGTAACAACGTTTTTAGTGCCTTTTATGGGTCTTGTGAGTGTGTCCAACCACATGAGGGTGAGGAATTAATGACAGAATTTTCATTTTTGGGTGAACTAACCCTTTAAGTATTATTATTTGTTTACTGTTTTGTGTACTTTTGGTGGTGTCACTACTAGATGTAGAAGCGGGTCAGCTGTGTTTGCGGTGTTTTCAAGCGCTCTGTGTTGCTCTGTTGCAGGCATTGACAAACTGCTGGCTCAGCACATCGCTCACCTCTTCATCCGCGACCCGCTGTCGCTCTTCCAGGAGAAGATTCATCTGGACGATGAGAACGAGTCGGACCACTTCGAGGTATTTAAAATCAACACCGATGGACAACAACAAGAAGAAGTGTTGATACTAGACCACTGGTTTGTTCAAATCGCATGTGAAAAAAATGAAGTTTGTTTTGCGTGTCACAGAATCTGCAGTCGACCAACTGGCAGACAATGAGGTTCAAGCCCCCTCCTCCAAACTCGGACATCGGATGGAGAGTCGAGTTCCGCCCAATGGAGGTATTAAACCAACATCTGTGTGTGTGCCAAATGATGAAAGCAGACGCGGCTTGACTGACTGTGTGCTTAGCAAAGCATGTGCAGATACACAGATCTGGGGGTGTTTCTGAAACGCATGAACCACAGTGGGTATTTCATATATTATTTAAAGGGTTAGTTCACCCAAAAATGAAAATTCTGTCATTAATTACTTCCCCTCATGTGGTTGGACACCCGTCAGACCTCCGTTCATCTTCAGACACAAATGAAGATATTTTAGTGTAAATCTGATGCTCTGAAAGGCCTCCATTGGCTCAATGCACTTTACACTCTCAAGACCCTTAAAAGACACTAAAGACGTCGTTACAAAGTCCATCTCACTACAGTGGTTCTACAATAACTTTATGAATCGGCGAGAATAGTTTTTGTGCGCAAAAAAACCCTAAATAACGACTTATATAGTGATGACGATTTCAAAACACGGCATCATGAAGCTTCAAAGTGTTATGAATCAGTGAGTCGATTCATGATTCGGATCGTGTGTCAAACCGCCAAACTGCTGAAATTTGGCGATTCAAACCACTGATTCGACTCACTGATTCATAACGCTTCGAACTGCTGAATCGACTCACTGATATCAACTTCAAATTTGGAACACAACTTGGTTAGACATATGGCTTTGATTTTATAGTAATTTTTGATTATAATTTTTTTGTAAAATATATATTTTATATAAAATAAAATATTTTGTACAGTATTTTTTATTTACAGTAAATTTAAACTTCCATAACTTTTTCATACTTTCATATTTTGAATTGCTTTCACTTCAGCAATAATCTGCGGAGTGTCTGCTTTAAAACAAGACCAAACTTAGTTTTGTTGAATTACAGCCCTTTGTTTGGATAGTGTATTCTCAAAAGAAAAGAAAAAAACGGCTGACATTAATGTTTATCACTCTTATGGAAATATGATAATATTTTGTAATTATAATTTAAATCTGATTAATTTTCAAATTGTTTGTTATAAATCAACATCTCAGGAAAATGTTATGGGGTTTCTAATCAAAATATGACTTTCTGTTATAGAACGGCATTGATTATTTCATACATGTCCACTGTAGAGACGCCAGGACTTAAATCATGATTATCAGGAATTCTGGGAGACACAAGTGAATAGGGAATTAAATTACATATCAATATTCCTATGAAATATTAGATATTATTATGAAAATGTTGCCAATTTTTCCTCCCATTATTACACTTCTATTTTCCTTACATGTTGCACCAAGAACACATTAATATGCAAATTAGATGCAGTGTATAGGATGGGAAAATCCAAGTATGGCCATTTTACCCACTTATAAAAAATATTGTTGCAGTGTTTTGCTAGTATTTAACATTAAAAGATTCATTTATAGCCATCAATGATACATTTATAGGGATTAGTAACTGTATTATCACTCACATTAAGTATTTATAAGAACACAACACCGCTATTAATAAATTAATGAATCTGAATGACTAAAAAGTTATTGTAACTGTAATATAATGCAGGCTGCATCTTTATAAATACATTCATGGATCCATACGACTGACTTATTAATATTTATAAATCAGTGTATGATCGATTATGTGCATTGAAAGAGCAAATCCATGACTTATAATTATAAAAAATAATATAAATGTGACTATAACTGTTCTTATAATGCAGTATAGGTCTTAATAAATATATTTATAGAATAGTAATATTTGTCACTAAGTATAACTGGAGCTATAATTCATTATAAGGATGGGCTTCATAGAAAGGGGTTGAATTTATCCACTATATTTTTAATTTACCCAATTTATTAAGACAAAACACAAATAATTTTAATAGTAGATTTAAACCAACATCATCTTTCTTATATATTATATGAAGATTAAATGTGTTAAAGAAGCGTTTGTCTCCTGAGGCCACAAGAGGGCGCAATGAGCAAAATATTAATAAACCGCATTAATGTGTTTATTGAGGAACATGTAAAGTCTTGCCAATAGAGTCGCCACATTTGTTGAACACACATGAATGATTCCACCAAAGCAGCTTATCTTTGTAAGATCTGTTTACATTATGATGCGTTCATATTTGATATGATCTGAAAGTGCATATTTACATCAGTCAATCAAGCATTTTTTATAACAGAACTTAATTAGAACTAAAATGTGGTAATCATTATAAATTAAAATGTATGAATGCATTTGAGACCTTGTTGATCAGTTAAAACAGTAATACTGATGAGATTAATCACATCATCTGTGTTTGCTTGAACTGATTTGCTGAAATCAAAACAGGGAGGGTAATAGGTGAGCGCTAACCAATGAGATCAGCGTTTGTGTGTTAGCTCCGCCCACTACTGGAGAAACCGCCAGTGTCTTCTGCTTGTTCTTAAAGGCTGAATAAAAACAGTTTAAGTTCTTATGAGTAAAAAAATCCTGGCGTGTTTGTTGAACGCTTAATTAACATCCCAGAATTAAAACCTGCTTTTAGAGCGAGTGTCATCTCTCATCACACGACAGGCCAAGAACATTCAGTTCAGTGTTGTTTAAACGTGCATGGTGAAGCGTTTTAATCATCCATCCATCATCCATCCATCCATCCATCCACACGTCGTCCACCCGTCTGTCTATCCACATGTCGTTCATCCACCCGTCATCCATTTAACCATTCACCCGTCCGTCCATCCACCTTTTTGTTCATTCGTCCATCTATCCATCCATCCACCCGTCCGTCCATCCACCTGTCTGTCCATCCATCCACACGTCATTCACCTGTCTGTCCAGCCGTTCATCCACCCGTCATCCATTTAACTATTCACCCGTCCGTCCATCCACCTGTCTGTCCATCAACCTATCCGTCCATCCACCTATCTGTCCATCCATCTGTCCATCCACCTATCCGTCCATCCACCTGTCTGTCCACCTATCCGTCCATCCACCTGTCTGTCCATCCATCCGTCCATCCACCTGTCTGTCCATCCATCCGTCCATCCACCTGTCTGTCCATCCATCTGTCCATCCACCCGTCATCCATTTAACCATTCACCCGTCCGTCCGTCCGTCTGTCCATCCACCTGTTTTTTCATTCGTCCATCTATCCATCCATCCACACGTCATCCACCCGTCCGTCCATCCACCTGTCTGTCCATCCATCCACACGTCATTCACCTGTCTGTCCATCCGTTCATCCACCCGTCATCCATTTAACCATTCACCCGTCCGTCCGCCCGTCCGTCCATCCACCTGTTTGTTCATTCGTCCATCTATCCATCCATCCACACTAGTGTTAATTTCGTCAGACGAGACGAGACTAAATATGTTCGTCACCGACCTTTTTTTCCATGACGAAGACGAGACGATGACGAGACTGCACCAATGTCCAAAAACACTGACTAAGACTAAATTAACATGCATTATTGTTGACGAAAAAGGACGAGACTAAAATGTTTTGCATAGAATAAAAACTAAGATAAAATCTATCTTAATTTTCGTCTACAATCGTCTCTACTTTTTCTTAATGAGATAGAGTATTCAGCTGTTCAAAATATTCCGAAAGAGTTTGCGCTGTTGCTCGAGTAGGCTACAGGTCTCTCTCAGACTCCGCCTGTTGCTGCAAGCCTGTCATCTCGCGGCGGCGCGCGCAGTCATGTGGTTCCCGGAGCGCTCAATACTTCTAGCGTTGTGTCAGTACATTTGAATGGCTTAAGCCGCGGATACACAACAGCTTCACTACACAGGTGTTTGCAGCAATTTTTGGTAAACAGTAGCCTACAGCATAGTGTGTATTGAATATTACGTCAGCCACATTAACAGTATCATTTTATTATGGAGAGTGGTAGAGATGCAACATTGTTAACATTAATATTAATGTTTTTCTTGTATTTAGCCCTCAGGTATTCCTTACTAATTAAGTCACACTTATACTCATTGATGGTCAAATGTGACCATACACCTTAACTAGTTTTAAATTAAATAGCCTATATTTTAATTCAATAATATTTATTGAATATTTTGAGGAGATCTTTTGGTACTAAATACTATTTGTGCAATACTTATGGTCCATTAATGACCACTTAAAATATTTTTCTTCTAATATTTTTATCATTTATATTATAATTAGTGTATTAATTAAGGTTAAAATAGAGAATTCCACTGCAAAGAGGCAAATTAGAGCCATTTTGTGGCTGGAAAAATAAAAAAATTCACTTGTAATGCCATTACCCACTGGTGCCTGTATGGCTCTTTAATAAATATACATGTTGTCTAGTTGATCAAAAAAGTATTGCAGATCATAACTGCTGACTTATTTGTGAAATTTTGAAACGTTAATAATAGCTAGTGAATAGTAAAGAATGCAAGCAAATATAATATAACCCAAAAAAAGTGTAAAAAACGTATTTTTCCTTATATGTACAGTAGGCTATATACATATGAATTCATACTGAATCAAGATCGAAATCAATATTTGTGCCCATCGTCTCATAAGCTAATGCTGATTTTAGGCATCTACGCTGTAAACCAACCAGTTAGCTATGGTGTTGTGGCACATACATTATGCAGGTTATATGTACTTTATGTAACTTATTTTGCCACAAAATATATTGTTTTCCTTTGACTAAAACTAGACTAAAATGACCAGACTTTTGGTCGACTAAAACTTGACTAAGATACCTTGAGTTGTCTTTTGACTAAAACTAGACTAAAATGACGAGACTTTTAGTCGACTAAAACTTGACTAACAAAAAAAGATATGTGAATGACTAAATATGACTAAAACTAACAAGGACATTTGGCACAAGACTAAGACTAAGACTAAATAAAAAATAGGTGACAAAATTAACACTAATCCACACGTCATTCACCCATCCGTTCATCCACCTGTTTGTTTGTTTGTTTGTCTGTCCATCCATCCATCCACATGTCATTCACCTGTCTGTCCATCCGTTCATCCACCCGTCATCCATTTAACCATTCACCCGTCCGTCCATCCACCTGTCTGTCCATCCATCTGTCCATCCACCTATCCGTCCATCCACCTATCCGTCCATCCACCTATCCGTCCATCCATCTGTCCATCCACCTATCCGTCCATCCACCTGTCTGTCCATCCATCCGTCCATCCACCTGTCTGTCCATCCATCCGTCCATCCACCTGTCTGTCCATCCATCCGTCCATCCACCTGTCTGTCCATCCATCTGTCCATCCACCCGTCATCCATTTAACCATTCACCCGTTCGTCCGTCCGTCCGTCCGTCCATCCACCTGTTTTTTAATTCGTCCATCTATCCATCCATCCACACGTCATCCACCCGTCCGTCCATCCACCTGTCTGTCCATCCATCCACACGTCATTCACCTGTCTGTCCATCCGTTCATCCACCCGTCATCCATTTAACCATTCACCCGTCCGCCCGCCCGTCCGTCCATCCACCTGTTTGTTCATTCGTCCATCTATCCATCCATCCACACGTCATTCACCCATCCGTTCATCCACCTGTTTGTTTGTTTGTCTGTCCATCCATCCATCCACATGTCATTCACCTGTCTGTCCATCCGTTCATCCACCCGTCATCCATTTAACCATTCACCCGTCCGTCCATCCACCTGTCTGTCCATCCACCTGTCTGTCCATCCACCTGTCTGTCCATCCACCTGTCTGTCCATCCGTTCATCCACCCGTCATCCATTTAACCATTCACCCGTCCGTCCATCCACCTGTCTGTCCATCCATCCACACGTCATTCACCTGTCTGTCCATCCGTTCATCCACCCGTCATCCATTTAACCATTCACCTGTCTGTCCATCCACCTGTTTGTTCATTCGTCCATCTGTCCATCCATCCACACGTCATTCAACTGTTCGTCCATCCATCCGTCATCCATTTAACCATTCACCCGTCCGTCCATCCATCCGTTTGTTTGTTCGTTCATCCATCCATCCACATGTCATTCATTCACTCGTCCGTCCATCCATCCACCCGTCTGTCCCTCCATCCATCCATCCACACGTCTGTCTGTCATCCATCCATCCACACGTCTGTCTGTCTGTCATCCATCCGTCCATCCTACATCCATCCACCTGTCATCCATCCGTCCACCCATCTTCCATCTGTCCATCCTCATGACATGATCTTGACTGATATTGTGATTGAGTGACTGAGTGTTGTTTTTCATATGCGTGTGTGTGTAATGCATATTGTCATATGTGACACTTTTTCTTTCAGGTCCAACTGACAGACTTCGAGAACTCTGCGTATGTGGTGTTTATCGTTCTTCTCACCCGTGTGATCCTGTCCTATAAGCTGGATTTCCTCATTCCACTGTCAAAGGTTGGATTCGCTTGTTTTGTGGATGTGTGTGTGTGTGTGTGTGTGTGTGTGTGTGTGTGTGTGTGTGTGTGTGTGTGTGTGTGTGTGTGTGTGTGTGTGTGTGTGTGTGTGTGTGTGTGTGTGTGTGTGTGTGTGTGTGTGTGTGTGTGTGTATTTGTTTTGACACATTTAGCATCTTAACTATGCAGGGCAGAAGTGTGATTCTGGGGATGATTTTAAATGGCAGAATTACTGTGCATATTCTTAAAGGCGTGTCTAAATAGAAATGTGCATGCATGACTTTTGTAATTTGTTTGCAACTCTTTTTGGTTTAGGTTGACGAAAACATGAAAGTTGCTCAGAAGAGAAATGCCGTGCAGGAAGGCATGTTTTATTTTCGGAAGGACGTCTTTAAGGGTTAGTTTACAGTGCAGCTCATCATCAGTGTTAGGCTGACACACATCTTTATAAAACTGAAACCATGTGGATGTTTGTGACTACATGTTCAACATTTATAAGTGAAATCACACAGTGCACTTATTACACACAAGTACATGTAAAACGATATATTTAAAAATGCCTTTTAAAAGTACAGTGTGTTAAAGTAACACCACTTGTGGCTAGTGGCTTTCCAACATTACGACATTCTCACTGGCCGCAGTTTTGTTACAGAGTCTGGTCTTTTAATACACACAGCACTTGAAGACACCTAATGTAGCCACGTTTCTTTATGTCATGCATGATTTGTATTATTTTAAGGCTGTAACCCAGTGTTAGACCCGCCCTCCAGCGCTCAGAATGGGGTGGAGAGTGAAGCGAGTGACGGTGAAGAGTTCACACTGATGAGCATCGACACCATCATCAACGGGAAGGTGTGTGTGTGTTTCTGTGTTAGGGTTAAGTGGGTTCAACCATACTTGGTTCCTCCATTTTAATTTGTGTGGCGTCTGTATTGATCTTGTTCAGGAAGGGGTATTTCACGGGCTGATACCGATGTTGAACAGCTACCTTGAGAACATGGAGGTGGACGTGGACACGAGATGCACGATCCTCAACTACCTGAAACTCATTAAGAAGCGCGCTTCAGGTACACAAATGTCTTTAAGTTCATTATAGTGCTTTAAAAGTAGTGCAGTTTTTTCCCCACAATCGACCACGGTTTTAGTGTTTTGTGTAGTTTCTAACCTTTAAAGGGATACTTCACCTCTGGCAAAATGGGCTTTCAATAAAACATGGCTGCCTAAACAGTAGAAAAGCAAAATGTAATGGAGTAAAAAGTACGATATTTGTCTTTCAAATGTAGTGAAGTTAAAGTTTCCCGAAAAAATAATCCTCAAGTACTGTGCCCGGTTGCATAAAGCACCTTCAGTTTTTCCCTCAAGTATGAACTTAAGGGGCGATTTCCCCTTACCTAAGAGAATAACTTAAGGGTGTTACATATAATCCAGGGTTCCCACGCTTCTTGAAAGTACTTGAATTTCAGACACATGGATTCAAGGCCTGGAAAGTACTTGAAAACAAACACAGGTCCTTCAAAGTGCTTGAATTAAGCATGAACAACATTTTGTTAGAGTAGCATTGGTGCAATTACAAACACTGGCCTTCCTACGCAGCCAAAGCCAGAACAAAACAGTATTATTGGAGGAAGCTATTTCAATATATTTCTGCTGTTCCATAAGCGCCATCTACTGTCAAAAGCCCTATTCGGATGGTAATTGTTTCTCGTGGGGTCGTAAGGTATTTTCAGGGGCTAGTCAGTGATTTTATTGCCGCCCGAATCCAGAATGTCAGTGTTTTTCTCCCACCACCCGCGTAAAAATCCCCGTCCGAATTGCCTACTGTTTTTAGACAAACACCAAGGACGTGGTAATTGAATTGTCATCCGAATCCACATCTCGCAGTTTTCAAGATGAGATCACTTCAAAATTCACTGTTTATATCCTATTTGACCCCTGCAGGCCACCGTACGGTTGCGCTTCGCTGTAATTTTGATGCATTTTAAAGATCTAGACTTTCATTACTGAAATGCTGGCGAGTATTTACAAGAGCGATACATTTCATCACCGCTCAAAAAATAAAAAGAAGAAAAGCATGTAAATGGCCCGTTATTACGGCAGCATTTATATATGTTAAATATAATATATGTGCAGGTCTTAAAAGCCGTCAAATTGATTTTTAAAAAGGTACAAGTACAGGTGATTTAATAAATAATTTTGCATATTTTTAATGCCTAACAATTAACTTGTCCATATCTTTTCATTTAATTGGAAAATTCATGTAAACAATATTATCTCTATTTAGATGTTTTAATTAAGTAATGTTTTATAAAAAAGAAAACTAAAATTAGTGTGAAATAAATGTTAAAAGCAGGAATAAGAGCGATCTCTCGTTAAAACTCGCTCGCTCTTGTACACCAGCCTCTTTCCTCATTGCATTTTGTAAAATTGGAAATTTTTCCTCATTTCCTCAGTATATGCTTTAGCGTTACTGCATTAATGATACACACAGGTACAGTAGGTATTTGATATATTGGCAGTAACACACCCACCTTTATCGTATTTATAATGCTTGATTTAAAATAAAAAGTGCTTTAAAAAGTCCTTGAAAGTCCTTGAATCTGGGGTTCAAGAAAGAGTGGGAACCCTGATAATCTCTTAAACGGTTCTCTTAGGTAAGGGAAACATTTAAGTGTTTCACGACAGCGATCCTGGATTCACGTTATAAAAGTCTTGTTGCCATAGATACGCAAAACACTAATGCTGCGTTCACACCAAACGTGAATAGAGCGTCAAATTCACGTCTAGTTTGACGCTTGAACTTTGAATGCGTCCAAAGCGAGATGGACACGCATAAATTGACGCGCGCCCTTTTGCGCTTTTCATAGTGATTGTGTGTGGACGCGAAATTTAAAAATACTACTGTTATTGTGTCACGAAATGTAGTTTAAGTTAAGTGTTCAGTCGAGATTGTAGTAGTTTAAAGCTCAAATCTGTGGTTTATTTGTAAATATAGCGCCTATTTAAAGATGTTGTGAGATCACGCTAGCCCTCCTGACTTCTGCCGCTGGTAAACGAGAAATGTTTAAATTCACAATCTATAGCTTGGGTTCTATTATATGAAACATATACGTTAAAAGACATTAATGACTTGTTATAACGTCAAACGACTTCTTTAACTATGTGAGTTTTTCTTCATCTCATTCAGAAACGTACGAATGACTGCAAGTGTTCACCGTCACAGTGGTTGCGATGTGTGACGGTCAAATCGCGATTCTTGCAACAATTTTTCATTGCTAAGAAGATGGTCCAAAGGGTTCTCCCTATCCCTAAAAACTCTTCTTGGCACATAATGATCTTCAGCTGGTTCCATACATTCAGCCATGTCGTCTTATTTTTGTCTGCGTTACCCTTAAGGTTACGATTTCCAAACCTTAAGTTATACTTGGGGAAATGACCGTTAAGGGGTTTTATGCAACACTTAACGCTTTTTAACGTATTACTTAAGTGTAAAAACAGCATTTAAGGGGAATTCTAAGTGTTTATGACGTTTCACTTAAAGTAACACTTAAGGGTTTTTTTCTGCAACACCCTTAGGTTTAAGGGAAACATAAGGGCGAACTTAAGGGAAAATTACACTTAAAGTGCTTTATGCAACCGGCACAGATACTCAAAAAGTGTGCTTAGTTACTGTCCACCTCTGGCAATTCATAGTTTTCTCGTTACGTCACACGCGTATAGGAACACCTGGAGGGCAAGACAAGGCTTTCCTCCACTGCCCGCTAGTCACCAGGTTTATAGTCAGTATTAATGCAGTGATATTAAAAGAATTCAATATACACATTATTGATGATGTATACTTAGTTTTCTCATTGCGGGAGGGTCAAATTCAGACCTTACTATCTTTTTCTATGTAACATAAATGCAAAAGTGATTGTAATCTTTCAAACGATACCATATATGTCTAGTTTTGTGCAGTACAATTTTTAGATTTTTTCAAATGATTATAATGATGCAATATTGGACCCACGGGTGGGTAGATTGAATATTTGGATGATTTTGCTCATATTAGTTTCGACTTCCATGTGTTGTTCTCAACCTGTTCCGATTTTTTTTTTTTGACGGACGAAAGTTTCGGAGGCAGTGTGCAAGCGTGACTGACATAACGTGAGGTGGAATTTATTGTTTGACGTGCGAAAATTTCGCATGCAAATTTCAAGTGTGCCAAGGCCTTTAGACCACGATATGATCCAACCATGAGAGTTCCATAGAAATATATACATAGATGCCTAATTCGACCGCTCCACGTATAGCGGCCCATAGAAACATACGCTAATGAGGCATCTATGTATATATATATATATATCTATGGAGAGTTCAATCAAAGGAGAACAAACGCTTCGTTCATGGAAAACCAGCGGATGTTAGGTGCGACCTGGGAAAAATTTTAGTCGCACCCTTACAAATTTTGGGCGACTCTAGAGCCCTGCCTACTACAGACAGGCTGAAATCAACGAAGTTACGCTTTAAGAATGACATGCGTCAGATGAACTAGTAGTAGATTGAATATTTGGATGATTTTGCTCATTAGTTTCGACTTCCATGTGTTGTTCTCAGGTGAGCTGTGGGGGAGTAATTTCTAAATCACACGAGGTCCCCAGATACAACTAATCCCTTGAGAATAGGGCTTTATTCACATATTTTAGTTCTTAAGATGGAAAATTGACAGGTTTGTGGCGGTTTTGCTCCATGACTGAACACTATGAGTACAAGCACTATTTGACTGGAATGAGTGAGACAAGTGAGAAAGTATTGGGCCATTTCAGATATTTCAGATCGATATTTTCGATTCTGACAGGTTGAAAATCAACAAAGTTAGACTTTGAGAATGACATGCGTCAGATGAACTAGTAGTAGATTGAATATTTGGATGATTTTGCTCATCATGTGTTGTTCTCAGGTGAGCTGATGACTATGGCCAAGTGGATGCGGGAATTCGTGGGCAAACATCCTCAGTACGAGCAGGACAGCGTCATCACAGACAAGATCAACTACGACCTGCTCCTCAAGTGCGATCGCATCGCTAAAGGGGAAGAGAAGTGCCCCGAGCTGATCGGAGAACCAGTGAACCGGGCAAAATAAAGCCCAGAAGACCACAGCAGTCCAGATAAACCAAGAGAATATTTAATAAACTAGCATGTGGCGATCGCTGAGCTCAGCCAAAGGTTTGTGGAATTTGTAAATAGCAGATTTTTATTATTCGCAAATTATTTTAATAGCTTAAACAGACCCATGATGCAACAGTCCCCGAATGTGTACATATGTCACGCCGGTGTGAGGTTATGTAAATGTAGCGAACACTAAACACTGTAATATTTTCATTGTTGGAATGTAAATACTGTACTTCATCAGGCATTAACAAGTGTACTTTCTTTCTTTTTATCTTTTTTTTTATGGATGGAACTGTTGATTGTTCTTCTTTTGGCTTTTAATACTGTGTGTGTGCAGTGCGGTGTGTTTTCCACTAACTAATCATGCAGAGTTATTGTGTTGCTTGAGGGACGGGGACATTTATAGCATCTTAGCTGAGGTTGTGTTGAGCTCTGTCCACTAGAGGGCGCACGGGCTCTTTTTAAAATGGGGGGAAATGAGTTTGATTTGCATTATGCTGTAGTTTGTAAGCTTTAATATCTGTATATGGCTTGAAATAAAGTGATTCCTGTACATATTTCTGCTGTTTGAGTTGTACAATGCTTGCTTTTCTATATTAGCATTCAAGCCTTGCACCTGTGTGGAATAAAATCAGTTTATTAAATCATTTATTTAACAGCTTAAAATACAGTATAAATTAGACATATTAAGACTTTTGGACTGGCTTGAAAGAAAACACGCCACTGTTTGTGAAAATAGGCTCATTCTCCGTCTCCTCTAGAGTTGAACAGTTGAGTTTGACTGTTTGTGAATCATTCAGCCGATCTCTCAGCACTTTTAGCATAGCTTAGCATAGATCATTGAATCTGATTAGACCGTTAGCATCTCGCTCAAAAATGACCAAAGAGTTCAATATTTCTCCTGTTTAAAACTCGACTCTTCTGTAGTTCATCGTGTGCTGAGACCGACGGGAAATGAGAAGTTGTGATTTTCTAGAACGATATTTCAGGAACTATTCTCTCATTCCTGTGTAATAATCAAGAGCTGTGAGCCGCCCCATGAGTGCAGCGGCGCAGTGATATTACACAGAGCCTGGAAATAGTCAAACCTCCGTCAACATAACCAACGGGACAACCGGCTCACACCAGCGTCATACACTCTAAAACATGCTGGGTTAAAAACAACCCAAGTTGGGTTGAAAATGGACTAACCCAGTGATTGGGTCGTTTTAACCCAGCGGTTGGGTTAAATGTTTGCTTAAAACAACCCAATCACTGGGTTAAAACAACCCAATTGCTGAGTTAAAACATCCCATTCACTGGGTTAAAACATCCCATTCCCTGGGTTAAAACATCCCATTCCCTGGGTTAAAACATCCCATTCCCTGGGTTAAAACAACCCATTCACTGGGTTAAAACAACCCAATTGCTGAGTTAAAACATCCCATTCACTGGGTTAAAACATCCCATTCACTGGGTTAAAACATCCCATTCCCTGGGTTAAGACATCCCATTCCCTGGGTTAAAACAACCCATTCCCTGGGTTAAAACATCCCATTCGCCATTCGCTGGGTTAAAACATCCCATTCCCTGGGTTAAAACATCCCATTCCCTGGGTTAAAACATCCCATTCCCTGGGTTAAAACAACCCATTCACTGGGTTAAAACATCCCATTCGCTGGGTTAAAACATCCCATTCCCTGGGTTAAAACATCCCATTCCCTGGGTTAAAACATCCCATTCCCTGGGTTAAAACAACCCATTCACTGGGTTAAAACATCCCATTCCCTGGGTTAAAACATCCATTCCCTGGGTTAAAACAACCCATTCACTGGGTTAAAACAACCCATTCACTGGGTTAAAACAACCCATTCACTGGGTTAAAACATCCCATTCCCTGGGTTAAAACAACCCAACCGCTGGGTTAAAACATCCCATTCCCTGGGTTAAAACATCCCATTCACTGGGTTAAAACATCCCATTCCCTGGGTTAAAACATCCCATTCGCTGGGTTAAAACATCCCATTCCCTGAGTTAAAACAACCCAACCGCTGGGTTAAAACATCCCATTCGCTGGGTTAAAACAACCCAACGGCTGGGTTAAAACAACCCATTCGCTGGGTTAAAACATCCCAACGGCTGGGTTAAAACATCCCAACGGCTGGGTTAAAACATCCCATTCCCTGGGTTAAAACATCCCATTCGCTGGGTTAAAACATCCCATTCCCTGAGTTAAAACAACCCAACCGCTGGGTTAAAACATCCCATTCCCTGAGTTAAAACAACCCAACCGCTGGGTTAAAACATCCCATTCGCTGGGTTAAAACAACCCAACCGCTGGGTTAAAACATCCCATTCCCTGGGTTAAAAGAACCCATTCCCTGGGTTAAAACATCCCATTCCCTGGGTTAAAACAACCCAACCGCTGGGTTAAAACATCCCATTCGCTGGGTTAAAACATCCCATTCGCTGGGTTAAAACAACCCAACCGCTGGGTTAAAACATCCCATTCGCTGGGTTAAAACATCCCATTCGCTGGGTTAAAACAACCCAACCGCTGGGTTAAAACAACCCAACCGCTGGGTTAAAACATCCCATTCCCTGGGTTAAAACAACCCAACCGCTGGGTTAAAACATCCCATTCGCTGGGTTAAAACAACCCAACCGCTGGGTTAAAACATCCCATTCGCTGGGTTAAAACATCCCATTCGCTGGGTTAAAACAACCCAACCGCTGGGTTAAAACATCCCATTCCCTGGGTTAAAACAACCCAACCGCTGGGTTAAAACATCCCATTCGCTGGGTTAAAACAACCCAACCGCTGGGTTAAAACATCCCATTCGCTGGGTTAAAACATCCCATTCGCTGGGTTAAAACAACCCAACCGCTGGGTTAAAACATCCCATTCGCTGGGTTAAAAGAACCCATTCCCTGGGTTAAAACATCCCATTCCCTGGGTTAAAACAACCCAACCGCTGGGTTAAAACATCCCATTCCCTGAGTTAAAACAACCCAACCGCTGGGTTAAAACATCCCATTCGCTGGGTTAAAACAACCCAACCGCTGGGTTAAAACATCCCATTCCCTGGGTTAAAAGAACCCATTCCCTGGGTTAAAACATCCCATTCCCTGGGTTAAAACAACCCAACCGCTGGGTTAAAACATCCCATTCGCTGGGTTAAAACATCCCATTCGCTGGGTTAAAACAACCCAACCGCTGGGTTAAAACATCCCATTCGCTGGGTTAAAACATCCCATTCGCTGGGTTAAAACAACCCAACCGCTGGGTTAAAACATCCCATTCGCTGGGTTAAAAGAACCCATTCCCTGGGTTAAAACATCCCATTCCCTGGGTTAAAACAACCCAACCGCTGGGTTAAAACATCCCATTCGCTGGGTTAAAACAACCCAACCGCTGGGTTAAAACATCCCATTCGCTGGGTTAAAACATCCCATTCGCTGGGTTAAAACAACCCAACCGCTGGGTTAAAACATCCCATTCGCTGGGTTAAAAGAACCCATTCCCTGGGTTAAAACATCCCATTCCCTGGGTTAAAACAACCCAACCGCTGGGTTAAAACATCCCATTCGCTGGGTTAAAACAACCCAACCGCTGGGTTAAAACATCCCATTCGCTGGGTTAAAACATCCCATTCGCTGGGTTAAAAGAACCCATTCCCTGGGTTAAAACATCCCATTCCCTGGGTTAAAAGAACCCATTCCCTGGGTTAAAACATCCCATTCCCTGGGTTAAAACATCCCATTCCCTGGGTTAAAAGAACCCAACCGCTCGGTTAAAACAACCCAATGTTTTCGAGTGTAGATATGTAGACATAGATGCCTCATTCGGCCGCTCCAGGCTCGTCGACGCGCCGCCACGAACGGTCAACACACATCAGCACTTCAGAGGCTGTCAATCATCACTCGCATTAAAAAAACAAACAGGTGAGAGTGTGTGGTTTGTGTTTTTATAGCCTATTTATCAATATTACAGGTTTTTAACTATGGTTACTTTATAATGTCAAAATCATCTGCTTCAGTCTATTTATATACAGAGATTAATTTCACACATGTATATCTACGTTCATGACCGGCTTCGACCGTTCGGAAATGGCGGACGGCTAACGTATAGCGGCCCATAGAAACAGTCGCTAATGAGGCATCAATGTGTACACATCTATGGCGAGAGCGCTGGGACTATTTCCAGGCTCTGTGTAATATCACTGCGCCGCTGCACTCATGGGGCGGCTCACAGCTCTTGATTATTACGCAGGAATGAGAGAATAGTTCCTGAAATATCGTTCTAGAAAATCACAACTTCTCATTTCCCGTCGGTCTCAGCACACGATGAACTACAGAAGAGTCAAGTTTTAAACAGGAGAAATATTGAACTCTTTGGTCATTTTTGAGCGAGATGCTAACGGTCTAATCAGATTCAATGATCTATGCTAAGCTATGCTAAAAGTGCTGAGAGATCGGCTGAATGATTCACAAACGGTCAAACTCAACTGTTCAACTCTAGAGGAGACGGAGAATGAGCCTCAGAAATAGAGGCGTGTTCCTTTAAGAGATGCTGAGTGTGTGTATTAAATATTCCAGAAATATGATGATGCTTAAGAGTGAATGTTTAACGTATGAAATGCTGCATAATAGGACTTTGCATAACTGCATCATAAAGAATCCGCACACACTGAACTATGGCCAGAGATTAATTTGATTCATCTTTATTACCTTTACTGACATACACCGATCAGGCATAACATTATGACCTAATTATTGTGTTGATCCCCCTTTTGCTGACCCTTCCACTCCACTAGACCCCTGAAGGTGTGCTGTGGTATCTGGCACCAAGATGTTAGCAGCAGATCCTTTAAGTCCTGTAAGTTGCGAGGCGGGGCCACTTGTTTGTTCAGCACATCCAGCCGTCACAATCTGGCCCTTGTCAAACTCGCTCAAATCCTTACGCTTGCCCATTTTTGCTTCTAACACATCAACTCTGAGGACGAAATGTTCACTTGCTGCCTAATATATCCCACCCACTAACAGAGATCATCAGTGTTATTCACTTCACCTGGTCATAATGTTACGCCTGATCTAATACTCTCCCCGCTGTTGTACAAAATAAACATTCACAAGAGCTTGGGGAAATGACAAGCTTTATATAAAAAGAATAATTATTAACCAAAGCAGTTTTGGTGGAATCTGTGACACTTCCTGAGATTGTCCCCTTCGCCATGGGCCCCGATGCATGAGAGCCGCGCTGTGATTGGCCCGCTCTGCATCCGCACGAGAGCTGCGCTGTGATTGGCCTGTCCTAACTTCAGATGAATGGGGTGACTTTAGTTCCTGCAACAGTTCACGCCTGGTAACGTAACAGAGCTGCCAGAGCGCGCGCTTTCCCCTGTTGGAAACGGATACATTTGCGTTCTAAACACACACGTGGAGTGTCACATTTCGAATGTGATTACATCACCACTTTTAAAAAAGTTTCAGCGCGTTCGAAACGTTCCAAACGCACGCCTGAATGACGCGCGCGTGAGGTGCGTGCGCGCAGACTTTGCCCCGGCGCGGAAGTATAAGAGCGCGTTTCGGACGCGTCCCGTTATACGCATCAGTTTAAAGGCGGACTACAGACGCTCATGACGCTCTTTAGTTCGCGAGGGTTTTCCACACGGACGACAGCGCGCGCACAGGAGGACTGAGCACCGAAGAAAACACCGCGTATTCCCGACACGACCACAGGTAAGACGCGCGACGCGAAACCGATTTAAACACACAAATGTCATCGGAAAGTGCGCGGTCCGGGGCGCAGTGACGCGCGTGACCTCGCGGATGTGTCGAGCATCATATGACTTTATGAAAGAGCAGATGAAGCCGAGCTGATCTTATGAAATGTGTAATTTTGCATGTGTTGTATTAGAGCAACAGATCATATCGCGCGTAACACAATCACTCGTTGTATAATATCAGGCGTAATGTTGTGTGTGTGTGTGTGTGTGTGTCTGTATAGTACATCTCCAAATGGCAATCATATGCAAAAGTAAAAATGAAGACTTCCTGTTAGATTTATACACTGATGAAAACCTTTCAAGAACCCCTAAAGAAAGGAAATAAAGGCTTTGTGTAAGACTTTTTTTGAACATTATGATTCCCTTCCTCCATCATAGGCTGTGAAATGTCATGCCTTCATTTTCTTTAATGTGATTTCTTATATTTTAAATGAATAGTGTCGCACTGTAAACCTGAATAAGTTGACAAAACTCAAAAAGAATTGAGATAATCGGTTATATAACACTTTCTTTAAGATAAGAAATGTCAAGTTTAAGCAGAACTGGCGGATTTAAATGTTGTACTCATGAACTTGATCATTCATTTAACTTAAATTATCATGTAATCTCAGTTTAAATATTTCTAGTAGTGGGAATTTCGCTATAACTATAGCCTAAACTTGAATAAGTTGGCAAAAACTCTGTAAGATGCATCAAATTTTGAAGTTAAGAATTTTTTTTAAGCAGATTTTTATGAACATTTGAATTGCGCTGAACTTGAAATATTTGAGTTCATTCATACATTTAACTTAAATTATGTAATCTCAATTTAAATATTTTTGTAGTGCAAACTTGGCTAGCTTTAACTAGCTCATAGAATAAATTGTCAGAACAATATATTTGACATCATAAAATATTAATATAAAATTATAAAATATGTAACATCTGTTCTCAAACTAAGCTCGGCTCCACTCGTCACATGATGTGTTTTGGGATCTACTTTTTTTTTGTTTTTTTTGTAGGGTTTGCATCATAACACCTAATTTGAGCATTTAATCTCCCGTTTGAGTGGCAATGCAAAGCATTCTGGGAAATATAAATCCCAGCCTAGTTTCGGTTCAATTTAAGTTAGTTCATAAAACTCAAAACAATAAAGCAATTCGTATTACTGAAAATGTCAGTTTTGAGAACTCAAAAGAAAAATAAAGTGCTAAATACTCATAAAAGTTAATTTGTTTAATTTGAGTCGGCTCTACTCAAACTAGTTACCATAACACAAACTCCTAAACTAGCATAGCAAAGCATTAAACACTAAATCTCCACCTTAACATTAATCTGGCACAAAAAAAAAACATTTAACACTTAATTTTGGCATTTACTGTCCCGTTTGAGTGTCATGGCAAAGCATTCTGGGAAATAAAATATCCCAGCCCAGTTCCGGTTAAATTTAAGTTAGTCTAAATTAAAAGAAACACGTTCATAAAACTCAAAACAATGAAGCAATTCGTATTACTGAAAATTTGTCAGTTTTGAGAACTCAAAAGAGAGAAAGTGCTAAATACTCATAAAGTTAATTTGATTGAACTCATTTGTTTAATTTGAGTTGGCTCTACTCAAACTAGTTACCACAACACAAACTCTTCTAAACTAGAAAAGCATAGCAAAGCATTAAACACATCTATATCTCCACGTTAAAAAAATTCTGGCACAAAAAAACATTAATAACACTTAATTTTGGCATTTACTGTCCCGTTTGAGTGTCATGGCAAAGCATTCTGGGAAATATAAATCCCAGTCCAGTTTCAGTTAAATTTAAGTTAGTCTAAATTAAAAGAAACAAGTTCATAAAACTCAAAACAATGAATCCGTCCAGATGACTGGAAATGTGGCAGTTTTGTAAGTGCTAAATACTCATAAAGTTAATTTGATTGAACACATTTGTTTAATTTGAGTTGGCTCTACTCAAACTAGTTACCACAACACAAACTCTTCTAAACTAGCATAGCATAGCATTAAACATCAGTCCTGCTGGGAAACCATTAGCACCATGTCTTGACCTTTACTGGCCTGATGGACGGCCGTCCTTGCTGTAGGCAGCCGCTGTTATTGCTGTAATCAATGTGTGTTTTATTCGGTTAACTTCTGTTGTGTGTGTGTGTGAGAGAACTGCTGAAGTAATCCTATGATTTCTCTCAAAGGTTGAAGATGGAGGCCGTTAATCTCAGAGTTAACTCTTATATTGAGTCTTGGATGGGACCCAGGGGTAAGATGACCCTCTAAACTCTTCTTTATGTTGTGTTCTCATAGCCTTTATGGCAATATTAGAGCGCACTGCTGATTTTAATAACGTCTCTCGGGCTGCTGAGCGAGTGCTTCTGATTTGTTTGTGTATTTGTTTCCTCATTTGGGTCCCCATGAGCTTTACCTTCACACGACACCGAAACAACATGCATTATCCTCACAGAAACATGACAAACTCCAGCTCTATGAGAACCGCAGGTGTGCCTTTACCTGCCGGGGAAAATGGACATTCATGTGATTGCATTTTCCAAATTGCATTTTAATTGATTGTACCGATCCAATGGGATTTTAAACCGTAAAACCTTCCACACTGCAAAAAATGCTTTTCTTACTTAGTATTTTGGTCTTGTTTTCAGTCCAAATGTCAAAAAAATCTTACATTAAGAAGCATTTACTAGACAAGCAAAAGTTTGTGTCTTGTTTTGGGGGGAAATAAGTCAAAATTAAGGGAGTTTTTGCTTAAAATAAGCAAAATAATCTTCTGTTTGAATTAAGATTATTTTGTCTACCCCATTGGCAGATTATTTTGCTTATTTTAAGCAAAAACTCCCTTAATTTTGACTTATTTTCCCCAAAACAAGACAAAAACTTTTGCTTGTCTAGTAAATGCTTCTTAATGTAAGATTTTTTTTGACATTTGGACTGAAAACAAGACAAAAATACTAAGTAAGAACATTTTTTGCAGTGCATATTGCTAATAAAAGTCATCCGTTCTTCAACTCTTAACCAGTGAATGCTGTTGATATGTGTGGCGTACGGACACTGGAGAGCAAGGCCTTGTTCTGTCGTTTTTGCCCAAATCATCTGTCAATAGTCCAGCTGGGAAATGAAAAGTGTACCTAATACTGTTTTCATTATATCTTCTGCAACACCTTACCCGCTTTATTAACCACTTAAGCTCTGGGACCATTTCCTCCTGGATTTGGCCGACCCAAATGTAGAAGCTTCCCATACACACACACACACACACACACACACAGAGTCTCTAAACACACAATACTGGTGTCATCTTACAGGAAACCCTCTGAAGTTTCATAAACCACTGTTAAAAGTGACAAACATGTGAGTGTGTGTTGTCTGAGCTGTAATAACCCCACCCAAAAATAGGAGCTTTTTAAATTTTTGGTTATAAATTCATAGGGCCCTATAAAATCAGTTTTATTTTTTCCCAAATTCCGTTTTTTGTTTTAATTTTTGGGAATTCAGGTTTTTTTACCCTTAACTGTTATTTTAGTTGTAAAAAGAGTGTGCTTTCAATGTTAATATAACAGAATATAAAACATAAAATATGAATTGCCTTAAAATTATTGAGCTAACAAACATCACATTCACATAAACACTGCATTCTGAGTACTTCAAGTCACAACTAAATATTAGTGCTGTGAATTGATAAAAAAACAACTAATAAAACCCATTTTTTTCTGTAATTAATCATGATTAATTGCAATTTTTGATATTGTAGTAATTTCAGTTACTCTCCAAATTAATGAAGAAACAATTTAAAGACAGCATATTTTAAATATGTGTTATGGCATGTTTTTATCACTGATATGAAACATTAAGGACGTTACATTACAGTATAACTGAAAACTTTCACCATTTATTAGGCTTTAAAAAATAGCAACTTTTAATTTAAGTGAAGTTAAAACAATCTTTACATAAACCCATTATAATAAATGTTATTTTTACCCGTGGCCTTCCCTGCTAGACATAGTTTACACAGAAATTGAATAAAGTTATCAAACACCTTTCTTAACTGCATAAATAATAAGTGAAATATAGATTAATCATCATTAAAGCTACAATTTTTCTCTGTTCCCGTTGTTCTGTGAACATTAATGACATCATCATCAGTGCTCCTGTCACTTTAAGATCTGCCGCTGCCGAACATGACGTGGATCTGGATCTCTCAAGTTAATTTAAGACGTTATTTTAAATACAGTACATTAAAGGGCCCTAAATTCAGTTTTGAAAGTGTGTAACTCAGGCCCTGTGCTCTAGCACCCTGCAGACAGTTTGGGCTGTTTCCACTAGATTACAGAAAATACTGGAAAAAATATCGAATTTTGAATTTTTCCTCCCATCAGATTCATTTGAATAAATCTTGCACACATGATACAAACTAAATTCTTTTTTCCAGTATTTTCTGTAATCTAGTGGAAACGGCCCAAACTGTCTGCAGGGTGCTAGAGCACAACGAGTCTGAGTTACACACTTTCTTTTTGGGTGGGGTTATTACAGCTCAGACAACATATCCTCACATGTTTATCACTTTTAGCAGTGGTTAATGAAACTTCAAAGTGTTTCCTGTAAAATGACACCAGTATTGTGTGTTTAGAGACACTGTGTGTGTGTGTGTGTGTGTATGGGAAGCTTTTACATTTGGGTCGGCCAAATCCAGGTGGAAATGGTCCCAGAGTAATTTAATGTAAATAAGTTACTTTGTGTAAAACAAATGCCGAAGTGATGCATATCTCCAGAAAGTAGAGACTCTAAGCTTTCAAATGAGGTCAGAGCTCCTCCACAGACATTTAACATTTAAAGTATATACTTGATGATTATTATCAAGGGTGATATCCAATCACTTGGTTTCCTTTGCTCGCTGAATAAGTGCTTTATTTATGTTTATACTACGGGGCTGTTGAATGCTTGAATCTGATTGGTTTCCAGGGAAACGCACGGCTAAAGTAGTTCCAGCAGGTTTTGACCGCATTACAGCTCCATATCACTCCGCCAAATGATTTCAGCGACAACAGCAAAAGAGCCAAAACACACAAACACACTGAACAAGAGGATGAATATAGCAAATAATAGGATGAAAAACACAAATGATTTCATGTTGTTTGCCACAAAATGGCATTTTATTATGTATGGACAGCACATACACACACTCTCTCTCTCTCTCTCTCTCTCACACACACACACACACACACACACACACACACACACACACACAGAAACGTGTAGTCAGCGCCGCTCTGATTTTATCAGTAAAATGGAAAAACAACTTAAAATATTCATGACATTTCTCAGTAACGAGGGGATAAAGGCGCTGTTCTTACAGTTTTGTAATAGTAGACTCCACTAGGCGTTGTGACCGCATTATTTGTCTAATAATTCAACGTCCCATCGTCTATTATACACATATGCTCTGGTTCAGACCTTAAAGAATGGTGTGAACCAAATACTAAACTCTGTTTTAGATGGATTAAGCATCAGTTTGTTTTCTAAAATCCTATAATATCAAACTCTTCCTTCAAAATGGCAGGTTTCAGACTGTAATATCATCTGCATGTATTTTTAATTTGGCACTTTTTAAAACGAGAGTAAAAATGAAATTCATGATTGGCTCCCTTGAGGAGCTTTCCACTGATATTCTCTCTGAACAGCTTCCATTAAAACTCTGTGATCTGTTTACTGAATGACTTTCCTCCAAGCAGCTGCTGAAGGACTACATCCATAACACTTCGCTTGCGATCAATATGATCAAATGCGGCTGTAAAATCTAAATCCGCTCCACTTATCATTTTATTATCCAAATCCCTATACCAGTAATCTGTAGTAAAGCTGTAGCGCTGGTAACAAACTTACTGGATGATGCTCTTTTCCTTTCTTTTGCCAAGCTTTGACAAATCCAATGATTATTTTAACCGGAAAGTGCTCATTGTAGTATCATTCCAGACTGAAATTAATATTAATACGTATAATAATGACAACACCACAAACTGAAAATGATCTTTTAACCGTGGAAAGACCATACACACCGTTTTCAACTTCAAGTCCACCGAGGTTACTCTACTAACTCTCCTGACTGCTCTGTCGGACAAAATGGTGGATTCAGCGTTTCGTGATTTATGATTGGTCAGATCGCCTGTCAATCAAACTCCAGGCGACGGGTGAATTGCGAGTTAAGTCGGAAATGTGAGGTAAAAACTAACAGTAGCGGGAGAAAAAAACTCTCAGATTCTTTTTTTTTTATTCTATAGCAGTCCATGCGACACCAATTCTGCAAAATTCAGCATTATAATATTCTGATCGGATGAACTGCTGTTAACTCTTTCCCTTCCCGTGTGTTATTTTTTTCGGAATGTCTATTTACACCACATTTCGCACTAGCTCCGCCTAGCAATGCCTGTTTGGGGAAAAAACAGAAAAAAATAAATAAATAAATAAATAATTGTATTTTAACATTTTCAGTGGTGTAGTTAGTAGAGCGTAACTGTGCGTTCACACCAGACGCGACTTGTGTGAATAAATCCCGCTATTCGTGTGTAGTTGGACGCTTGAACATTGAGTTTCCTCGCTTCATTCGCGCGTGACATTCACTTCACAACAGGTGCAAATTCGTGTCATGGGAGGAGCTTCTGCCAGCCGTGGCTCGTCTTGTTGTGAAATGGCTGACATGGATTGTTTTAAAATACTGCGAATAAGCTCAATTTGCCGGCTTTAGCTAGCTTGTACTCTCAATAGGCCTATGTATAGCTCAAATTGAGTAAAGAGCGTTTTTTACAACTTACCAGACTGTCCGACCTCCTCACTCATTTTCTTCCAAGCAAGATCCTTTTTATTCCTGTTTCTATAAAGTATGAAGATGTGTCGTACAGCTCTGGGTATCCATATGTGATTTTGTCCTCATTGTTGTCACTACTAGAGCAAGCTCCTGATTGGTTAACATGGCACGAATATCTGCCAAAGTTCAGTTTTTCAACTTGTGCGATTCGTGCCAATCACGCGTCAAACGCTCAATTCGCGTCGCAGAATGTCTATTCGCATCTTTGCATTGACTAAACATGTAAATCACTCACGCAAAACACTTAATTTGCGTCTGGTGTGAACGCACCATAAGCCTTACGGATCTTGGTTTTGACGTGATCGACCCGAGTTCGAATCCGCCTTTTGCAGAGCTCGCTCTTCTCCCTTTTCCCATCACACATCAAGGCATTTACTTTCAATAAAAATTAAGACAATGTTCTAAAAATGGAAATAAAGTGCCTAATGAAATGTTAAGAGCATTTATTGGGTAGGGTTAGGGGTCGGTGTAGGTAGGGCTTTATCGTCACATTAAGGCGGCATCCATTTAATAATTTTAATAAATATAATAATTTACACTCTGTGTTATTATTGCATCCTGTTAATGTACAACACTGAGGTGCAAATAGTGTGTATCTGTCAAAATAAAGTATAAATTACATCTAATTACTATTTACACATATTTCAAAGAACTACTTTACATAGTGTAGATAGAATATATCGCTATTTTCACTTTGTGCAAATATCATCAATCGCTAAGAAAATTATTTTCACTTGGTGCAAATGGCATCTGCCGCCTTTTTTTTTTAAAGTTGCCAGCCATTTTTGATCATTTTCACACTTTGAAAAAAAAAATTATTCTAGCTTCATGCAACTTTTTTTTTATCAACACTTGAATGTGGGTAATTTTAACGAAAAAAGCAACATTTTGAGCAAAAAGTTGAGAAAAGTGTTTTTTTTTTTGTCAATGATCAAATCACAGAATGAGTCCATCAACACCCCAAAGCTTCACAGTCCTATCGCTCGTCCTGGGGCGACATTTCATTCAGTAACATTAGACAGTTTTGATTTATATGCTGTGTTCATTTACATGTGCTTCTATCGCTTGTTTCTGCTTCTTCTCCTGTGTTTTGATCAGGAGATTCTGTACTCTTTCAGATGATGTGTAAAGCCGGACAATTCGGTCAATGGCGGTGGAAAGGGTTAAACGCAGAGGAACGAACACCTGTGATTGTTCACTGAACACAATGTCCCTATGCGTGAGGATGCTTGTGCTCTCTCGTTCACAGATCCTCGGGTTAAAGGATGGCTTCTGCTGGAAAACTACATCCCCACTTTCACCTTCACCCTCATTTACCTTCTGATTGTGTGGATGGGACCAAAATACATGAAGAACAGACAGCCGTACTCCTGCAGAGGACTGCTGGTGCCGTATAACCTCGGCCTGACGCTCCTGTCGTTCTACATGTTCTACGAGGTGAGTTCTGACCAACAACACGGCCGTCATATCAGGAGGGATCTGACAAGTGCTGTGAAAGGAGATAAACTGTGAGAACATGTAATTTTCAGAAGTCAAATCAGTCCCTTCCTTTGACCATCCGCGTCAACGACGTCAATTGAGAGATCAGAAACTTGCCATTTCCAGTCATGGTGAGGTTTTAATATTCCTAAACATCAGAAAAACCAGCAACTAGGGTCATTTCAGTGCAGATTATTCTATGAATCTGTGATATTTCACATTTCATGCAGCGGTACAAACATGGCAAAAAGAGTGTTTTGACACAAAAAGAAAACACAAATCATTTCCTCACAATACGCAATATTATAGGCTCATTTGAAGTTTTCCCATTGAATGAAAAAGACAAAAGTAGTATCTCTATGATACTAAAACAAGTGAGTTTAATTCCAAAAACGAGTTGGTCGTCCTGTTCTGGAGTGCTTTCAAAGACCTTCCTACATGCAAAGCTTGTATTTGCATTGATTTTATGCTGTAATAGGTGTTACACAATCTAGATATTTGATTGTGCGCGAGACCTTTAAGGACATGCACTTTGAGACTGTGATGGTTTGGCTTTTTGGAAACTGAGCAGGTCTGATGTGTCAGTCCATGTGCACCTTAAAGTTCAGAGTCCTTTCTTGCCTCATTTGCACTCTCCACGCTGTCTGCATTGCAAAACTGACTGACACACTGTCTGGCTTTTCCAAATAAGCACACAGATACTGTATGTCAGCGATGAGACCTTTAATCACAGCCATCGGTTACCTAAAGCTGTTTTACTGCGGCCTCATTAGAGAGAACGAAACCTCTCGGCTGCAAATGTCCATGGTATTTACTCACCGTCATGTCGTTCCTTACCCATAAGTCTTTAGTGAGATTTGTCTCTCCATTGAAGTCTGTTCACACGAACCGAGTGGTTTAATCCAGGATTTCTGAAGAGTCACAGATGCTTTACAGATTTAGGCTTTTATTCACTTAACATTGATCAACGCGCATGCATTGAGCTCATCAAATATGGTCAACGAAAAATATGGACTTAAAAATATATCACAATTTTCTGGTATTTATTGCGATAACGATATATATTTAGTACCCTTCCCCGTGTTTTTGGCTACAAGTGAGAGATGCACGCATTCTTAAGAGTCTCAGGAACACAGAAACAATGATCTGAAGTAAAACACACCCATCATCAAATCCTTTAACAAACAAATTACACAAAGAATAAAGAAACCCAGTAACAATCCAAACACCAGCCTTTAAACATCACACAATACAAACAATAATAATTAAAGCTGCGATCAGCATTTAGCGGGGTTCAAGCGTTTAAGGCACACATGCATAAAAAAAGTTTTATTTAACAAGCTTATATACATCTTGATCATGTATGGAAAAGACCATTTTACAGTCAATACAGGCAGTTTATCATAGGAAATGCATGGTTTTTAAACCTTTTTAACAGTTATAGCGCCACTTATGGACCGAAAATTTTGCATGCTTCTTTAGAGTCATTTGCTGCACGTGCTCACCTATTTTCGTGAAGTTTTGAGTTTTTCTTCAGGATTAATAGGCTTTTGAGCATGTTTTGTCAGACCCATTCTCTAAATGACCCTGTTATAGCCACCCAAAGGGTAAAGCTCAATTTTTTTTGATAATTACTTATCATGAGAGTCCAGAGAATCATACTGCAGTGGTTTGGTTCTGATCGGGCAACAAACCTAGGACTAGTTTACAAAAGTAGGTTTTTTAACATAATTGCAAATATTTAATGAATGATTTGATTGACAGCAGTGGTTCTAGAGGCAAAGTTGTTCAATATGAGGAGATCTATCAAATGATATGCATATTGTGTGGATATGTCAAACACCATGTGATTAGAGAGTAGTAAAACTTGTTAGCGCCAACTAGTGGCCGATTTCTTTCAAAATTCTTCCAGACTTCTTGGATCATGAGTCGAACATGCCCACCAAGTTTCGTTTCGATCAACCTCTGTTAACCTTGTCTAATAGGTGCTCAGATTAATTGGTTGATGGCAGCCATGTTTTTTGAGTTACGCCAATGTCCTCATAGACATACATGGTACCTTGGACCAAGACATTGCATACCAATTTTCAAGTCAATCGGACTAATGGTCGGGTGGTCATAGCCCTTTTCATGTTTTTTTCATGTTATAGCGCCACCAAGTGTTCAACCGTTGTGATTTTTTTGTTGTTGACCAAAAACTGAGCCCATACACATGTGTACCAAGTTTGGTGAAATTATCTCATTGCGTTCTTAAGTTATAGCCCTTTTAGTAAAATAGGCTCCGCCCTGAACGTCCATGTTGACGCTGCTTAACAACCTTGATTCGAAATTTCTACTTTTTTTCCAATAATTACTGATATTCAGACTCCAGAGAACATTTTGGCACTGGTTTGGTTCCGATCGGGGCAAAAAACCTAGGAGTAGTTGACAAAAGTAGGTTTTCGACAAAATTCAAAATGGCGGAAAATTAGTCATGACGGAAATTAAATCGGAGATATACGTTTCGTTCGTCATGGACTCAGCTTTCCAATGATATAAGACAGTGTGGACAAAACGGTTTTGGAGTTATGAGCCCTTTCGCGCTTTTGATCGCTGTATCGCCACCTATTGGCCAATCGGGGTCATACCTTCTCAGGTTCTCCCCAAATTGACGACTACCATCTGGCCAAGTTTGAAGTCTCTAGCACTTACGGTTTGGTCTGCATGATCAGTTTTAGATGGAGAATGATGCATCATGGGAAAATGTACAATTACAATAGGGTTTCAGCACAATTTTGGTTAAAATATCTAATTTCGTTTTGGAGTTATAGACATTTATATGAAAAAACACATAATAAATGACTGACACCTGACTTTGATTGGAATTTACTCCCCTTACTCCCCTTACATTTGGGTATGTTTCTGAACTTCTGACGCTGGTTTCGTCTAGATCGAACTAGCGGTTTCGAAGATATCAGCTAATGTTTTTTAAGCGCTAAATTACCATGCTGCACAAACCATACGCCGAAACCTGGCAAGTCTGGTATCGTTGGACTCGGCAAGGATTCAGGAGACTAAAAAAGTTACTCCCATGAAAATAAGTCAACCACACCCAAAGTTATAAGCATTTGCACTAGGTGGCGCTGTTTCGAAACTTCTCAGACTCCTTCAGGGCATTGTGGTGATGACTCACACCGAGTTTCGTAACAATCTGTTCATGTGTTCATAAAATACAGTATTTTAGCACATGATTCAAAATGGCCGACAGCCAAAATGGCCGAAATGGTAAAATTGGATATCAGTCGACTCTGCAATTTTATGATTCTTGGAAAAACGGTTCAGAAGTTATAAGCAAAAATAGCAATTTTTCCTGTATCTCCGGATCCGTATTTAGATTCTGTATTTATTCATATTCTCATAGTGCAAACAGCAAAAATAATAATCCCAACCATGTCTTCAGATTATAACAAAAACATGCAAATAATAATTTAATGATAGAATTTAAGTAATTTGAACTAAAACTTGGGTTTGTCATTTTAACTGAACTTAGGACTGGCGGTGGTGCTGAAGGCATTGCTGGTCTTCAGTGTTTCTGTAACAATAATACTGATAAGATGATAATACTACTAATAACAATATAAACCGCACTAAGGATTAATGAGCTGCTGGGTTCATGAATATTAATCACGTTGTCTGCATTCGCTCGAGCTGATTTGCTGAAATCGAAACAGTAATAGGTGAACACCAGCCGATGAGATGCCGTTTGAGCATTAGTTTCTTCTTGTAAAGGCTGAATAATTTCAAACAAACGCCGTTATTTTACAGGAAAATACAACAAAGAATATAGTTTACATATAGCACGTCAATTCTGCATGGTATGAGTCTCTCACTCTCTCTTCGAGTGTGTGAGAAACATGCAGCGCTCTCAGTCGGGCGTTTATTGCGCGTCAAATACACTGCATTTATTGAGATGAAATGAAACTGTGCTCGACAGCGTGAATCTCTCAAGCGCTCGGTCCATGTGCTCAGCGAGGGAAATATGTGTGTGTGTGTGTGTACAGGTTCAGATTGTAGAGGTTGCTCCTTGTTTAGCGATAAACTCCTCTCTTCCGCCATAGTTGTTTTCGCTCTGCACGCGAGCGATGTCGCGTCGTCAACTAGGCTTTATCGTTATTATCGCAGGAAGACTCGAGCTGCGTTCACACCAAACGTGAATAGAGCATCAAATTCGCGTCTAGTTGGACGCTTGTACATTTTGAATCCATTTGTGCGTCCACAGCGAATTGGACACATGTATAAATCGAGAGTTTGAAGCGAAATAGACGTGCGTTCAGGGAGCTCCAGGAGATGACCTTTCAGCCGTGTTTATAAAACACAACCATGTGACTCTTTTCGTTTACATTTAAAAAAAAATAAATGCATTAATATGTGGTTCAGACAATAAGTGTGCATATATATATGATTATCACTGTAATCAAATTAAATCTGACATAAAACACAACCCAGTCTTTTTTTGTTAAATATCAGTTTATGTGTGATCAATAATAGCCATTATAAAAGTAAAAGGTATAAGAAGCTATACAATAAATAAAGCAAACAATTCAGTCAGACAAAGTCAGCGCTAGTCGGCTACAACGGTAAAGTTAAATATCCTAAAAAAATTAAGTTATGAAACTTCTCTTTGCAATCAGTCAAAAACGATTTGGCAGGCAACAAAATGTAGATTCATGAGACCAAAGATCGTCCGTTAGATCAACACAAGATGATTTATATCTCATGTTTAACCACCACAGAGACATCAGAGCCAGCGGCAGACGTCAGAAGGACTGGCCGAGGAAAGACTGCTCTCGCCGGGGTTAATGAGCGCTGAGCGCCGCTGATCCACTGGATCTTACAAACGCCAGATAAAGTTGTCCAATAGGCGCTCTCTTTATAAATAAACCACAGATTTGAGCTTTAAACAACTACATTCTCACCTGAAAAAGTCTTAAAACCACATTTTGTGACACAATAACAGTAGTATTTTTAAATTACGCTGGGTTTCTCATCCGCTATTGACTTGCCAATGAATCCCTCTTGCAGCAACATCTCTTTTCTTCTCTGATGACAAGGGCGGGGCAACCTGAGATCCACCAATAGCAAACCACAACCATCCAATCAATTCCCTACAGTCAAAATCAAGCCCCACCCTACATTTCCATGAATTCTACATGTTGCACAAGCCGTTTCACTCGGATACATGTCATAATAGAGAAGAAAAGAGTAGTGCAACTTCCCTTTAATGCACTCAAAAAAACAAAACAAAAAAAAGTACAAAATTGCACCGTTTAAGGTACAAGTGGCCGTCACTGGGGTGGGACCCTTAAAGGGGTGGTAAACCACGATTTCACTATTCTAACTTTAGCTAACGTGTAATGTTGCTGCTTGAGCATAAACAACATCTGCAAAGTTACAACGTTCAAAGTTTAAAGCAAAGGGAGATATTTGCTTTTAAAGAAATCAGTTTCTAAGAACTACAGCAAACGGCCAGTAGGCGACTACACACATTCCTCCAGGGTTGGTGACATCAACAGGCTCAATATTTACATAAACCCCTCCTCCGAGAATATTAAATAAGGGGGGGTGAGGCCATTTTGTATCGCGGCGCTGTTGTGGTATAGTTAGGCTGGAGTGTTGTTGCCGCGATGCCGAGGAAACGCTTTTATATTCATCCGGATTGCAGGTCTGGGGTACTTGCTCTGTTCAGCCTTCCTTGGGACGGGGGTGCGTTGCAGAGCGTTTAACATACAGCATGTTATATGCACGTGTGTTTGAGTCAGCGGGGAATCAGGCGCGCGCAGGGCTCCCTGCAGCACATCTAACAGAGGAAACATCCACCGTCTTCGCGATTTCAATGCCAGATTTGCACAACGTCAGCTGCGTGAAAAAAACACTGCCGGTGCGTGGATGCACGACGCGCGCGCTGCACATTTCACGGAGGACAACACAAACTTCCACAAACTTCGCGAGTTCAATACAGGATATGCACCACGGCTTGTCCTGAAAGCTGGATTTACAAACAGAAGCTGTTCACGGGCCACAACCTGTAAGTCTGATTTATTTTTCATCGATGTGTTTTCCTGTAATAGGTTGTAGCAAGGAAGTAAACAGATGACAACGCTGCTCAGCAAACCAGTCTGTTAAATGCTCATTCATACTTAACGTTATCCGACGAACACCTAACGTTACAAACACTAACGTTAAAATCTCAACAGCGAACCTGGCATTAGTGTAAATGATTCTTTGATTAGAGCTTTTATGTATTGTTTATCTACAGGCTTGCTAAACATGGTTCTGTGTGTGATTTGGCTAACTTACTAGTTAAAGCCAGTGCTTAGTGTTCGTTTTGGGTTAGTTCTTGCGACAGATATTTGGCTATAATCGTTCTAAAAATACAAAAGTTAAAGTGCCATTCAGTAGCGATTATAGATCCGCAGTCTTTACTCTTAGGACTGAACAGGTTCTGCTCGATCATCTTCACTCAAATGTTCTGGGTCTGATTCGGGCTCAGATTGGTATGGTTTTATTGACGCCGTTGTTTCTAATACAGACCAAAGCACAGCCTCCGGTAAAGGGGCGTGACGTTTCCGACATACGTGCACTAGGCGTTTAGCGAATCACAACACACTGGGCCAGCTAACCAATCAGAGCCCACTGCGTATTTTTGAGGGACTGGCTTCATACAACCCGGAAAGCATCAGACCGTTTTACAAGGAGGGACAGAGCAGTGTAGAATAAAGGTCAAATATATGAAAAATAAGGCAATTTTTTTTTAAACGAAGCATGAACACATGTTACAGTGCACCCCACAAACACAGTCAAGCCTTCAAAAGAATGTGTTTTACCACCCCTTTAAGGGCACATTTTTGTACCTCTATGTCCGGAGTAGGCAATTTCGGTCCTTGAGAGCTGATGAGAGTTTAGCTCCTAAGGCACCACAGTGTAAAACTCATGGCTCCCAGCATGCATTGCAGCATTAAGTATGTCCCCATTGTTGTTCTTGATATCTGTGTGCGTCTAAACCCCCCCCCCAGAATGTGTTTAAAAATCAAAATACAGAATGTCTGATCTGTGGCAAGAAAGTATTGATGTTGAATTTTATTTATGAATATTCTTAGTCAGTGATGAGTTTAGTCAAACATTTTTCTTCATGACAATTTTTGTTTATGGCTTCTTTTGACTTGAACAGATTATGTGTTTTGTTAACGCACTATCAAAAACCACAAACTCCCATAAAAAGGCAAGAGTCAAACTGCCCAACTAAATGAAACACTGATCCCCATAATGGCGACTCAATAAATCATCAACATCTAAACCTCTGTTAATTCTCAATAAGAGCTTCTATAGACGTCTTTCAGGGTTGGATCCAAACTCAGCAGGACAGCGGCTCACTAGGACCAAACTTCTGCTCCAAGTAAAGGGAAAACAATGGTATAATTGTACCCTAAGTACCAATTGTGTACCCATTAAAGGTACAGTTTTGTTCCCAAGGAACAAAATTGTACCTCCACTGTACCCTTTTTTCTGAGAGTGTGGTCGTGGATATGCCATCTATAGGTTATTTCATTAAATGTGAAATGAGCCGAGTCAGAGAGTGTGTTGGGACTGTGTTTCCGGACGTTGGAGAGAGGCAGCGGTGCACACCGTCCCGTGATAGTCGCTCGTACTGCTAAATCAACCCGCTGACCCTGAGGAGCTCCATCAGGCCAAAGCAATTAGGGTTATATCGGGGAAGTTGAATGGCCCTTTATGTCCCCTGAATGTCCTTTTAAAAAGGTTGTTTAAATAGAGATGCCCTCCTCTGAATGTCATCATCACCTGTGACATGAGGTCAGGCAATAATGAGAGAATTTTTTATGTTTAGTAGGATTTATATATAGGGGACAGATGTGCAGCTTTCATTCTGCATTTTGGCAGAAGAACAAGGACTTTATTCAGAATGAGACAATGAACAATGACACATCAGAGGCTCATGGGAGATTTTACTGAGATCTGCACAGTGAGAGGTGAGAACAAGAACAAGTGCTTAAATCTTTTGAAGAAGTCAGCAGTAAAATCTCTGCATGCATCAGCTGTACACCGGCGAGCCTCTGGAGCTGCTCATGCTCAGGAGAGAAAATTTAAATAAGGATGACCCTTGAGCGAGAGAGGTTAGATGCATTTGATGGCCTGTTTGTTGAAATTGCAAGATGCGATGGGAAGCATTAAATGTTTTGAGCCATGCCATCGGTTTTCAGCAACAGTGCACATGAATAGGTTACAGACGAACATTCTCAACTTTAGCTAACGTTGTGGCAATGTTCTCTCAAAGTCTCCAGCAACGCTAATAGGACGTTCGTTCAACTTCAGCTATCTGGTCTATAACTCTTTCCTCGCCAGCGTATTTTAAAAAGTTGCCAGTCAGTGTCAGCAAAAGGTTTCATGGACCCCCAAATATTTTGTTGTATTGATATCTGAACATGAAATATGTCAAAAGAAAGAATTTATAATATACACAGATCAGGCGTAACATGAAGTGAAGAACACTGAGGATCTCTCCATCACGGCTCCTGTTAGTGGGTGCGATATATTAGGCAGCAAGTGAACATTTCGTCCTCAGAGTTGATGTGTTAGAAGCAGGAAAAATGGGCAAGCGTAAGTATTTGAGCGAGTTTGACAAGGGCCAGATTGTGACGGCTAGACGACTGGGTCAGAGCATCTCCAAAACTGCAGCTCTTGTGGGGTGTTCCCGGTCTGCAGTGGTCAGTCTCTATCAAAAGTGCACCAGGGGAGAACCGGCCACAGGGTCATGAAAGACCAGTGGAGAACCGGCCACAGGGTCATGAAGGACCAGTGGAGAACCGGCCACAGGGTCATGAAGGACCAGTGGAGAACCGGCCACAGGGTCATGAAGGACCAGTGGAGAACCGGCCACAGGGTCATGAAGGACCAGTGGAGAACCGGCCACAGGGTCATGAAGGACCAGTGGAGAACCGGCCACAGGGTCATGGAGGACCAGTGGAGAACCGGTCACAGGGTCATGAAGGACCAGTGGAGAACCGGCCACATGCTCATGAAGGACGAGTTGAGAACCAGCCGCAGGGTAATGAAGGACGAGTGGAGAACTGGCCACAGGGTCATGAAGGACCAGTGGAGAACCGGCCACAGGGTCATGAAGGACCAGTGGACAACCGGCCACAGGGTCATGGAGGACCAGTGGAGAACCGGCCACAGGGTCATGAAGGACCAGTGGAGAACCGGCCACAAGGTCATGAAGGACCAGTGGAGAACCGGCCACAGGGTCATGGAGGACCAGTGGAGAACCGGCCACAGGGTCATGGAGGACCAGTGGAGAACCGGCCACAGGGTCATGAAGAACCAGTGGAGAACCGGTCACAGGGTCATGGAGGACCAGTGGAGAACCGGCCACCGGGTCATGAAGGACCAGTGGAGAACCGGCCACAGGGTCATGGAGGACCAGTGGAGAACCGGCCACAGGGTCATGAAGGACCAGTGGAGAACCGGCCACAGGGTCATGGAGGACCAGTGGAGAACCGGCCACATGCTCATGAAGGACGAGTTGAGAACCAGCCGCAGGGTAATGAAGGACGAGTGGAGAACTGGCCACAGGGTCATGAAGGACCAGTGGAGAACCGGCCACAGGGTCATGAAGGACCAGTGGACAACCGGCCACAGGGTCATGGAGGACCAGTGGAGAACCGGCCACAGGGTCATGAAGGACCAGTGGAGAACCGGCCACAAGGTCATGAAGGACCAGTGGAGAACCGGCCACAGGGTCATGGAGGACCAGTGGAGAACCGGCCACAGGGTCATGGAGGACCAGTGGAGAACCGGCCACAGGGTCATGAAGAACCAGTGGAGAACCGGTCACAGGGTCATGGAGGACCAGTGGAGAACCGGCCACCGGGTCATGAAGGACCAGTGGAGAACCGGCCACAGGGTCATGGAGGACCAGTGGAGAACCGGCCACAGGGTCATGAAGGACCAGTGGAGAACCGGCCACAGGGTCATGGAGGACCAGTGGAGAACCGGCCACAGGGTCATGAAGGACCAGTGGAGAACCGGCCACAGGGTCATGAAGGACCAGTGGAGAACCGGCCACAGGGTCATGGAGGACCAGTGGAGAACCAGCCACAGGGTCATGGAGGACCAGTGGAGAACCGGCCACAGGGTCATGGAGGACCAGTGGAGAACCAGCCACAGGGTCATGAAGGACCAGTGGAGAACCGGCCACAGGGTCATGGAGGACCAGTGGAGAACCGGCCACAGGGTCATGGAGGACCAGTGGAGAACCGGCCACAGGGTCATGGAGGACCAGTGGAGAACCAGCCACAGGGTCATGGGCGGTATAGGGCAGCAACAACAAAATTAGGAATGAGGAATTAGGTCATAATGTTATGCCTGATTGGTATACTATATTCATTCTAGCTTCATGCATTCTTTTTTTATCAATACTTGAATATGGGTAAGTTTCATAAAACGCAACATTTTTGAACATTTTAGATTTTTTTGGTCAAAGACTTCATCCGGATGGGATTCAGAGCGATGTTCTAATCACGGAGTGAGTGGGGTGAGTGGGGTGAGTGGGGTGAGTGGGGTAGATGGAGTGGATGGAGGGAGGGAGGGAGGGAGTGGATGTAGCAGATTGAGTGGATGTAGCAGATTGAGTGGATGTAGCAGATTGAGTGGATGTAGCAGATTGAGTGGATGTAGTAGATTGAGTGGATGTAGTAGATTGAGTGGATGTAGCAGATTGAGTGGATGTAGTAGATTGAGTGGATGTAGTAGATTGAGTGGATGTAGCAGATTGAGTGGATGTAGCAGATTGAGTGGATGTAGCAGATTGAGTGGATGTAGCAGATTGAGTGGATGTAGTAGATTGAGTGGATGTAGTAGATTGAGTGGATGTAGCAGATTGAGTGGATGTAGCAGATTGAGTGGATGTAGCAGATTGAGTGGATGTAGCAGATTGAGTGGATGTAGTAGATTGAGTGGATGTAGTAGATTGAGTGGATGTAGCAGATTGAGTGGATGTAGCAGATTGAGTGGATGTAGTAGATTGAGTGGATGGAGTCCATCAACACCCCAAAGCTTCACAGTGGTTTCCTCCTCATATGTTCGACATTTCATTCAGTAACATTAGTCAGTTTTGAACTTATGTTGTTTAATGTCTGATGATTACGATATTAGACATGTGCGTCAGCAATGCTTCTATCACTTGTTTCTGCTTCTTCGCCTGTGTTTTGAACGAGAGATTCTGTACTAGAATATGAATAATAGCGTCCCCTACCGTATAACAGTGGAAACATGGGCTGCTGGGAAATTCCATCAATGGCGGGGGAAGAGTTAATAATGTCCTCGGTGTTAGCACAAAAACATTTGTCATTCATGGAATAATGTTACTACTCGTTTCAGAGAATATTCAAAAGTAACACTCCAATGTTTGCAAAATGATAAAGTGGAATGTTTTTGTCGTCCTGATTTTGCCGAGTTAAATGAGTTCCTGGGTTAACGTTCCTGTCCGAAAATATATAGTCCTAACCATATCCATACGCCTGAACCTAACCCTGCCTATACGTTATCCCTAAAACCAGAGGGAAATGATGGTGAATAACCGTGATGTTCAGCCCTGAGTGTAATCCTAAACTGACATAAACCGTAAACTTGTCCCTCAAGTCTGGAATGTGGAACATGTTGCACTTGGGGAAATCAGGTTCTGTATAAAAAAACATCTGAAAACAAAAAAAAACTGGTTGTTTTGAATGTTAAATATTGTTTTCATGACTTATACAATGTATAAAACATATGTTCATTGATTGTGTTGTTAGTGTAATCCAATCCTCAAGCATTAGCACTTGCTCCACCAATGTGTGGCATATTGAGAGGGCTGATTAAAGAGCTGTTGATGATCATTCACTGTGTTTTCCTTCTGTCTCTACAGCTGCTAATGTCAGTGTATCAAGGCGGATACAACTTCTTCTGCCAGAACACCCACAGTGCAGGAGAGGCCGACACCAGGGTAAAAACACAACCTGAACTTCACATGTTTCAGCTCTTTTATCACACGGCTCTCTATTGGACAATATTATATACAATAATACATTATATACAATAATACACACACACACACACAAAAGAAAATATACAATATTCTCTATTCTAGGGCTGCAACAAACGATTATTTTAATAATCGATTATTAGAACGGTTAATCGACTAATCATCGATTGTTGCCGTTGACATCAATGACTAATCAGTAAATTTTGAGCGATTTATTCAGCTTTTTCAATTAGTTAAAACATTGAGTTATACATATTCTAACTATAAAAAATAAAAAAGAAAATCACTTTCGCTTTTGAAATGGTTGTTTTAATGAGCTTTGAGCCAAGTTCTCAGAACTCAAATCACTCGAAGCATTGTTTAAATATTCTGTTCTCTTTCAGTTGAAAAAATAAATAATAATAAACAAAAATTAGCTGCATTACAGACACAAAATAAAAAATAGATGTTTGAATACAGTAACACTGGGAATAGAACTATTGGAGAACATTGGAGATACCGCCGTTAAGTCACAAAAGTTTGGACTTTTGATTGTGAGCTTTGGATTCCAGTTGGGACAGGGCCATTCTCCTGTAGAGTAGGGTATTCTATAGAGTATTCTAGAGTAGGATATTTTTGTTGTCGAGAAGTCGTTTGATCTCATGTGACCTAATGTAAGGGCCTGCAATATGGCGATTTGAAGAGCAACATTAGCCGTACAGACCAAAAGCACAGTTTGTCCCAGACTGTAAACATGTGTTCTTCTGCTGTAAAGTTGGCCATTTTAACATGAGCTCAATGAGATGCTGCTCCTTCTGGAGTCTGTCTCTAGTGGCCAGTCCATGAACTGCAGTTTAACTCACTTCCATATCGGCTTTAAGAGAAACTGTGGGAGGAGTTGCTTGGTTTTCTCCCTTGGGTCGGTTCTTTTGGGCATATGTGACCATGGCAATAGCGCTCCGATCCTCACCAAAACAATCACTCTGGGCACATTTACACTGTAAGTTCAAGTGACCCAATTCCCTCTCATGTGGCACAGATCTAGCCTGGCTCCGCCCTCCTACACACTTCAGCTCAATCTTCATTTTCCTTCAGTTCTCCGTCTGGGATTGCGGTATATTCGCTGGTTTTCACCGGTCAAATTTTAATCAGCGAACAGAGGGAGTGGCTGAGAACGAGGACATTGATGTCGTGCGCTAGTTTGAGATGATATACGTCACGACCAAACGTTAGCGATTGGTTACGGCAGATCCAGAGCGGCTCTGGGCAGATCCAATGGTTTTAAACCTCAACAGAGTTCCCGCCTTCAAGGAAGTTAACGCTTGTCAATGGAGAGGCTCCAGGAACAGACACACACCCTAGGAACAGACTAGGGAACCCTAATCAAACCAATACGTTTGAAAACAACAAATTATAGAATTGTTGATTTCTTACTCTTATTGATATGCTAAGCAATCATGACCCCAAAACCGAGGTATGTACCAAACCGTGACTTCTGTGTACCGTTACACCTCTACTATGTTGTGAACTTCAACAGAGTACCCGCCAGGCCCGCTTCTACTCAAACACAAGCAAAAGCTTAATAAAGCAGTAATAATACTGACGAAACCGATTTGGCAGATTTGCACATTTGTGTCCGAGCTCTGGAGAGCGTCAAATGCATCTATTCACTGTTTGAGCAGCCAATCACAGATCTAGTTGTTGATCTCTCGAACGCGTTTTTAGCTTTTAGGCTATTCAGGTCTGAGTTACTGCACGAAACCTCTCATTAACAAACAAACTCAAGACACGATGCAAGTAAGAGATTTATTATTGACGACTTCATTTTTATAACGGACCTTTGTGAGATCACGAACTGACAAAGCAACAGCATTTCGTGATCGCAGCGATCTTGGCTTAATCTTGGCTCTCTTTCGAGGCTTCAATCATTCTTTGACTAAAACTATTATTGCTAAGAGGACCGCAAAGTTTCAGAAGTGACTAAATATAAATATAAACGCCACAGCATGAGACAGAAATATCCTCTGAGACCCAGAAGAGACGTGTTGCCTCTGTAGAGGACATTATAGTTCAGTGACAACACACAGTTTTTAGTCTGGATATTCTTATGAAAATATTATTACACGTCCTTTTACATTTACATATTGTCCCAAAACACATTAATATGCAAATTAGATACCATGTATAGATGCATTGCCTAGAATGGGAATGGCATTTATGGTCATGTTTACACACATATTGCATAAAGTAAAATGGTAAATCAAATTATTCTGTATCTTTCATAACATTGAGAATCATCTTTATACAAAGATTGGATAAGCATAAAAATTGATTGGTGAATGAAAACACAAATCCAATTGTTTGTCTTTTAATTTTCTCAATAAATGTGTTCTGGTGTCCTCTACAGAGCAGATATAGCATATAATATAGGAATTAAAAAATAAATATCAATTAGTTTTTTTATGCTCCAAACAATAATGACCTGGAAAAAACTCATCTAAATTCACAAAACCTTTTTTTCTGGTTCTCAGGAAGACGACGTGTTAAAATACTAGTGACGCATTAAAGCAATGTAAAGGCAGACTAATAGAGTAATAGACCATTTGTAGATAAATATTTTTGAAATTCACGTCACGTACGTCATTTGAATAATGGACGGAGGCGAATGACGGGGCACGAACGGCGATCACATGACACTAATGACACAATGGAAGACGACACAGTGGAGTAATGTTCATGTCTTTTAAGCCTTTGGGGCGAAGACACAGTACAGTGTAATCATTTCGTCTGCGTCCATTGCATATCACGCTTTTAACTTCCTTTTCCGGGTCAGAACGTCTTGGGCTGTTTCGCCTGTGTATAGTGTAAATGCAAATATCGGATAGGCAGGGGAGCCGCTAAGGGGGGGAGGGAGTATAATCTACCAAAGAGTTACAAATAAAACAAAATTATGGCTTATTTCTGCATTTCCGTCAAACGCTTGACTCATGAACCGCTCGCCAGTAAAACGACGTTCACTCAAATCTCGCTCCGACATGACATTTCTCTGCACTGTAGGCTACTATACTTGTTGTAGCCATTAAGAAAAGGTATTTAGTTTCATATTTATGTTTAAATATTAGGTGTGTTTGTTTTTTTAAATGTCATCTATGTTGATTTATGAAAAGTGAACAGCATGAGACGCCTCATAAGATGCGCAATATGCCGGGAGACATGGAGTGGGTCAGACATGATTTTGACCACTTCATTAAGTTTTATATATATATATTAGGGCTGTCAAAAGATTAATCGCGATTAATTGCATCCAAAATAAAAGTTTGTGTTTACATAATATATGTGTGTGTACTCTGTTAATTATTATTTATATATAAATACACACACATTCATGTATATATTTAAGAAATATTTGCATGTATATACTGTGTATATACATTTATATAATCTATAATATATATAAATATAAATGTTTTATATATAAAAATAATATTTTTTTCTTAAATATATACATGCTTGTGTGTGTATTTATATATAAATAATAATTAACAGAGTACACACACATATATTATGTAAACACAAACTTTTATTTTCGATGCGATTAATCGCGATTAATCTTTTGACAGCCCTGATAATATAAATATAAATAGTTAAAAAATCATACATTGTGATTTCTGGATTTTTTTTTTTTAGATTATGTCTCTCACAGTGGACATGCCCCTACGATGACAATTTCAGACCCTCCATGATTTCTAAGTGGGAGAACTTGCAAAATATCAGGGTGTTCAAATACTTATTTTCCTCACTGTATAACGTAAACGCTCATTATTGTTTAGAATTCTCTCCAGAATAAATATATTTATGTAATTAAATGAATAAAAGTGCTTAGTTGACTAATGGCTTAAAATGAGCAACTAGTCCAGTAGAAAAAACGTCATTTATTTTACGTACTTTTGAACCAGTACGTCACAAAGGGCATTCTGGGTTGAGCAAGTGGAGCTTAATAGGTCAGGATTATTAAATTGCAGACAAAGAGTGCACCTTCATCTTAATGTAGTGTAATTGACCTTCTCCATGGGAGAAGCGTGTTTGAATTAGCTACAGTATTAATACGAATACAGTGTATAATCTAACAGCGGGAATGACGGCTACATTGATCGTATAATGTTTGCGAGTGTCTTGACAGTTACAAATAAAGCCACAATAAACTCATGGAGCGAGCTTGTCAATCATCTTGATGGATGCGCAGAGGAAACTGACCAATAAGAGGACGGTTCCACTCGCATGTGACTCGCGTCATCACATTTTTGTACGCTTTGAAAGGTTGCCTTGTGAACGCGAACCGAGCCAAGAAGAAAGTGCAACATTGTAACAAATTAAGTCCCTGTTTCTGAACAAAACAAACGATCTATAGATGTGAAAGCGCCCCAAGTCTCTGATGTCCCCAATGCAAATGCACCGTTTTTGTGTGTGTCCCTTTAAATGCAAATGAGCCAGAAGAGGGCGGAGCTTCAAGAGCTCATGCTCCGGCATACCGGCAACAACAAAACCGGGCAATCTCACGCACTAAAAATGTCAGATAATAAATGTGTGTTTATGAATCACGCAGACGGTGAGCTTCTCACTCAGGGGTGTGTCTATGCTAATAGGGCAGATCGTCACCGGATGTGGGCGGGGCTTCTCCCTACAATGACATCATTGTAGGGGAGAATCTGAACTGGCGCGTTTGAAGAGACTGCGTTTGATTTATGGGAATTATAAACAAATGAGTGAGTGTATTTTGACCATTATAGGCTGGTTGTTTACACACTGCGGACACACGTCAGGTGTCAAACACCTTATGAAAGTGAATTTTGCCTAATTATAAAAAGATACTTGATTATATGGCTTTAGTGAAGAGTCTTCTAATGCTGTGAACGTGACGGAGCGGGTCAGGAGAGGAGGATCTGTCGGCAGCAAACGTTTATTTATATTTACAAACTAAAGCGGAGACCAAACGGCTTTGAAAACCAAAGACAATACTCGACAAAGGAACTGAGGAAACAGAGGGCAATAGATTTAAAGGAGAACGAGGAACTAGAGCAGATACAGGTGAGGCAGATCAGTTAGCACAGGAAACCAGAGGAACAAACACGGGAACTCAATACAGGAACACAAAACACTGCATACTTTAAAAAGAGTGCTTATTATGGAAATATTCAACTTTGAAATTATATACCTGAGTGCGAACTGAATGTAATGTTTTCAACAACATGGTATGCTAAACATGTTAAATAATGCTAACATGGTATTTCATGCTAACAACATGGTATTTTTAATGCTAAAACATGTTAAATCATGCTAACAACATGGTAATTAATGCTAAAAACATGTTAAATCATGCTAACAACATGGTAATTAATGCTAACAACATGGTAATTCATGCTAAAACGTTAAATTGTGTTACCAACATGGTAATTCATGCTAAAACATGTTACATAATGCTAACAACATGGTAATTAATGCTAAAACATGTTAAATAATGCTAACAACATGGTAATTAATGCTAAAACATGTTAAATCATGCTAACAACATGGTGATTCATGGTAAAACGTTCAATTGTTTTACCAACATGGTAATTAATGCTAAAACATGTTAAATAATGCTAACAACATGGTTATTAATGCTAACAACATGGTAATTAATGCTAAAACATGTTAAATAATGCTAACAACATGGTTATTAATGCTAACAACATGGTAATTCATGCTAAAGAATATTAAATCATGCTAACAACATGGTAATTAATGCTAACAACATGGTAATTCATGCTAACAACATGGTAAATCATGCTAAAACGTTAAATTGTGTTACCAACATGGTAATTCATGCTAAAACATGTTACATAATGCTAACAACATGGTAATTAATGTTAAAAACATGTTAAATCGTGCTAACAACATGGTAATTCATGTTAACAACATGTTAAATCATGTTAACAATATGGAAATTCATGCTAAAACATGTTACATAATGCTAACAACATGGTAATTAATGCTAACAACATGGTAATTAATGCTAACAAAATGGTAATTCATGCCAAAACATGTTAAATCATGCTAACAACATGGTAATTCATGCTAAAAACATGTTAAATCATGTTAACAACATGGTAATTCATGCTAAAACATGTTACATAATGCTAACAACATGGTAATTAATGCTAAAACATGTTACATAATGCTAACAACATGGTAATTAATGCTAAAACATGTTAAATCATGCTAACATGGTAATTTATGCTAAAAACATGTTAAATAATGTTAACAACATGGCAATTCATGCTAAAACATGCTAGCGACGTTTTAAATCATGATTTAACAAGATAGTAACATGTTTTAACACGTGGTTTGCATAAATTAGCACATTTCTGGCATGTTTTAACACATTGCTAGCATGTCCTAAGCTAGTTGCTAGGCTTTGGATGAAGCTTAAATACTCTATTAAAGGTATAAAATGTTTGTTCCCTCAATGAAAGAGTATGGGACGTTTACACTTATGATTTTTATGAAATTCCATGATGTTATGCTATTATAAAAAGCTTAATAGTGTGCACCATCTAATATTGCATGTCTGTAATACGCCTGGACAAACGGCTTCTTGTGTAACGGATTCTCTTTTAATCCATCCTCAGATGATTCATGTTCTGTGGTGGTATTACTTCTCCAAACTCATTGAGTTTATGGACACGTTCTTCTTCATCCTGAGGAAGAACAACCACCAGCTCACCTTCCTGCACGTGTACCATCACGCCAGCATGCTCAACATCTGGTGGTTCGTCATGAACTGGGTGCCGTGCGGCCACTGTAAGTTGTTTCTGAAGGCGCTTATGCTGCATATTATATGCTGAATAATTCAGATGCATAAAAACAAACCCACACAGAACAGGGTAGAAGTGCTTGTTCAGGGGGTCTTTAAATAATCGCTGACATTGTGTAACATGGACACGATCTCTGGACTTAAAGGGATAGTTCACTCAAAAATGAAAATTAGGATGGATAGATGCAGTGATGGATGCACTTTTATGATGGATAGATGCACTTTTATGATGGACAGATGCACTTTTATGATGGACAGATGCACTTTTATGATGTATGGATGCACTTTTATGATGGACAGATGCACTTTTATGACGGACAGATGCACTTTTATGATGGATGGATGCACTTTTATGATAGATAGATAGATAGATGCACTTTTATGTTGGATAGATGCACTTTTATGTTGGATAGATGCACTTTTATGATGGATAGATGCACTTTTATGATGGATAGATGCACTTTTATGATGGATAGATGCACTTTTATGTTGGATGTATGCACTTTTATGATTGATGGATGCACTTTTATGTTGGATAGATGCACTTTTATGATGGATAGATGCACTTTTATGATGGACAGATGCACTTTTATGATGGATGGATGCACTTTTATGATGGACAGATGCACTTTTATGATGGATGGATGCACTTTTATGATAGATAGATGCACTTTTATGATGGATAGATGCACTTTTATGATGGATAGATGCACTTTTATGTTGGATAGATGCACTTTTATGATGGATAGATGCACTTTTATGATGGATGGATGCACTTTTATGTTGGATAGATGCACTTTTATGATGGATAGATGCACTTTTATGATGGATAGATGCACTTTTATGATGGATGGATGCACTTTTATGATGGATGTATGCACTTTTATGATTGATGGATGCACTTTTATGTTGGATAGATGCACTTTTATGATGGATAGATGCACTTTTATGTTGGATAGATGCACTTTTATGATGGATAGATGCACTTTTATGATGGATAGATGCACTTTTATGTTGGATAGATGCACTTTTATGATGGATGTATGCACTTTTATGATTGATGGATGCACTTTTATGTTGGATAGATGCACTTTTATGATGGATAGATGCACTTTTATGATGGATAGATACACTTTTATGATGGATAGATACACTTATGATGGATAGATACACTTTTATGATGATAGATGGACTTGCACTTTTAGGATGGATGGATGTACTTTTATGATGGATGGATGGATTATCCAACTACAGTTGTTTTTATTGAGCTTTATAAATACATTTTGATTTGATTTACAAGCACTTCTAACTACATACTTATAAACTATGGGCTGAGGCGGGTCAGAGCAGGAATAATTTTGTCTGGTTGCATTGTGTCTTTACACAGAGCCGTAACTCAGCCGTATCACTTTACCAGAGGGAACACAAGAAGGAACTCAATTTAGGAGAAAATGCAACAGCTTTGCATAAAGACAATAGAGGCACACACTCAAACTGAGGGCTTAAACACAGCTGAACACAGGCAACCACAGGAAAGGGAACTAAGATACAGGAAGCAGAACTCACACGCTAAAAGAGATCAGGCCAGCCGGTTCCAGAACCACATCACTGAGGCGCTAGTAAAGTGCATTTAGCAATAATTTGAATTTAAAAAATATTTATCTACAAATGGTCTATTACTCTATTAGTCTGCCTTTACATTGCTTTAATGCGTCACTAGTATTTTAACACGTCGTCTTCCTGAGAACCAGAAAAAAAGGTTTTGTGAATTTAGATGAGTTTTTTTCCAGGTCATTATTGTTTGGAGCATAAAAAATAAATTGATGTATAATTTTTTTAAGTCCTATATTATATGCTATATCTGCTCTGTAGAGGACACCAGAACACATTTATTGAGAAAATTAAAAGACAAACTATGGGATTTGTGTTTTCATTCACCAATCAATTTTTATGCTTCAAGTTTAGTTTTTATCTAATCTTTGTATAAAGATGATTCTCATGTTATGAAAGATACAGAATAATTTGATTTACCATTTTACTTTATGCAATATGTGTGTAAACATGATCATAAATGCCATTCCCATTCTAGGCAACACATCTATACATGGTATCTAATTTGCATATTAATGTGTTTTGGGACAATATGTAAATGTAAAAGGACGTGTAATAATATTTTCATAAGAATATCCAGACTTAAAACTGTGTGTGTTGTCACTGAACTATAATGTCCTCTACAGAGGCAACACGTCTCTTCTGGGTCTCAGAGGATATTTCTGTCTCATGCTGTGGCGTTTATAATTAGATTTAGTCACTTCTGAAACTTTGCGGTCCTCTTAGCAATAATAGTTTTATTCAAAGAATGATTGAAGCCTCGAAAGTGAGCCAAGATTAAAGGATTAGTTCACTTTTAAATAAACTTTTGCTGATAATTTACTCACCCCCATGTCATCCAAGATGTCCATGTCTTTCTTTCTTCAGTCGAAAAGAAATGAAGGTTTTGGATGAAAACAGTCCAGGGGTTTCCTCCATATAATGGACTTCAATGGGCTCCAAACGGTTCAAGGTCCAAATGACAGTTTCAGTGCAGCTTTAAACGACACCAGATGATGAATAAGGGTCTTATCTAGCCAAACCATCAGTTTCTGCGAGAAACCCAGCAGTATTTATGCTATTATTTTACCTCTTATCAGATGAACGCGATCATCTCTGAACTCCGCCATAACTTCCGGCAAGTGAGGTCAAATTAGATCGTGGTCCTCATTAGCGACTGCACGGATCAGTAGAATGAGGCATCTACTATTGATATATCTATGACCACGATCAAGGCTAGATCAGACCCTTATTCATCATCTGGTGTCGTTTAAAGCTGCACTGAAACTGTCATTTGGACCTTGAACCGTTTGGAGCCCATTGAAGTCCATTATATGGAGAAAAACCCTGGACTGTTTTCATCCAAAGCCTTAATTTCTTTTCGACTGCAGAAAGAAAGACATGGACATCTTGGATGACATGGGGGTGAGTAAATTATCAGCAAAAGTTTATTTAAAAGTGAACTAATCCTTTAAGCCAAGATCGCTGCGATCACTAAATGCTGTTGCGTTGTCAGTTCGTGATCTCACAAAGGTCCGTTATAAAAATGAAGTCGTCAACAATAAATCTCTTACTTACATCGTGTCTTAAGTTTGTTTGTTAATGAGAGGTTTGGTGAGCCTGTAGTAACTCAGCACACACACACACACGTCACAGATCGTTGATTTAGGTGTGTAATGATGGCTATTCCTGCAACAACGTGGGTGAACCCACAATAGAATAAACCCAATTCTCAGGCCTCAGTATTGATATGATTTATGACTGAATGCATGAACTAATGCTGATAATGCTTCTCTTCATCAGCGTATTTCGGCGCCACGTTTAACAGCTTCATCCATGTTCTGATGTACTCGTATTACGGCCTCTCCGCCGTCCCGGCCATCAGACCGTATCTGTGGTGGAAGAAATACATCACTCAAGGGCAGCTGGTAAGTTCACGCCTTACTCAATAAACATCACTTTTACACTCACTTTATTACAACACCAAGTGCTCCGTTGTAATGGAATATGTGGATCTGCTATTAATAATCCAATCATCTTCAAGTAGGATATGAAGTCATTGTCTTCAACTTGTTATGTTCCAGTTAGGGCAGCTGTAGATGATTTTTAAAGAGAAAATCTACATCCATTCACAGGTTTGGGGTCAGTAAGAGGTGTTGAAGTCTCTTCTGCTCACCAAGGCTGTGTTTGTGATCAATAATCCAGCAATATTATGAAATCTTCCTCCAGATCAGCTGTTCTCTATGTTAAGTGTCATTTATTCCTGTGATCAAAGCTGAAATTTCAGTGTCCTTCACAAATCATGAATGTGTTGCAGTGTTACACAACCAGCCTATAATGGTAAAATCCACCCACTGCTCTTAATCCCCATAAATCATAAGCAGTGTCTCAGAATAAGCCGTTTGCAGTTTCTATGCCATTTGACATCACTGCTTAGGCCCCGCCCACGACTGCTGACAGACTCTGCCCTATTATCATAGACCCCACCCACGACTGCTGACAGACTCCACCCTATTATCATAGACCCCACCCACGACTGCTGACAGACTCCACCCTATTAGCATAGACCCCACCCACGACTGCTGACAGACTCCGCCCTATTATCATAGACCCCACCCACGACTGCTGACAGACTCCGCCCTATTAGCATAGACCCCACCCACGACTGCTGACAGACTCCGCCCTATTAGCATAGACCCTGCCCACGACTGTTGACAGACTCCGCCCTATTAGCATAGACCCTGCCCACGACTGCTGACAGACTCCACCCTATTAGCATAGACCCTGCCCACGACTGTTGACAGACTCCGCCCTATTAGCATAGACCCTGCCCACGACTGCTGACAGACTCCGCCCTATTAGCATAGACCCTGCCCACGACTGCTGACAGACTCCGCCCTATTAGCATAGACCCTGCCCACGACTGTTGACAGACTCCGCCCTATTAGCATAGACCCTGCCCACGACTGCTGACAGACTCCACCCTATTAGCATAGACCCTGCCCACGACTGTCGACAGACTCCGCCCTATTAGCATAGACCCTGCCCACGACTGCTGACAGACTCCGCCCTATTAGCATAGACCCTGCCCACGACTGCTGACAGACTCCGCCCTATTAGCATAGACCCTGCCCACGACTGTTGACAGACTCCGCCCTATTAGCATAGACCCTGCCCACGACTGCTGACAGACTCCACCCTATTAGCATAGACCCTGCCCACGACTGTTGACAGACTCCGCCCTATTAGCATAGACCCTGCCCACGACTGCTGACAGACTCCGCCCTATTAGCATAGACCCCACCCACGACTGCTGACAGACTCCGCCCTATTAGCATAGACCCTGCCCACGACTGCTGACAGACTCCGCCCTATTAGCATAGACCCTGCCCACGACTGCTGACAGACTCCGCCCTATTAGCATAGACCCCACCCACGACTGCTGACAGACTCCGCCCTATTAGCATAGACCCTGCCCACGACTGCTGACAGACTCCACCCTATTATCATAGACCCCACCCACGACTGCTGACAGACTCCGCCCTATTACCATAGACCCCGCCCACGACTGCTGACAGACTCCGCCCTATTAGCATAGACCCTGCCCACGACTGCTGACAGACTCCGCCCTATTAGCATAGACCCTGCCCACGACTGCTGACAGACTCCGCCCTATTAGCATAGACCCTGCCCACGACTGCTGACAGACTCCGCCCTATTAGCATAGACCTCACCCACGACTGCTGACAGACTCCGCCCTATTAGCATAGACCCTGCCCACGACTGCTGACAGACTCCACCCTATTATCATAGACCCCACCCACGACTGCTGACAGACTCCGCCCTATTACCATAGACCCCGCCCACGACTGCTGACAGACTCCGCCCTATTAGCATAGACCCTGCCCACGACTGCTGACAGACTCCGCCCTATTAGCATAGACCCTGCCCACGACTGCTGACAGACTCCGCCCTATTAGCACAGACCCGCCCATGACCAGTGTTGGGCACGTTACTTTAAAAAAGTAATTAGTTATAGTTACTAGTTACTTCTTACAAATAGTAACTGAGTTACATCATTATAAAAGTAACTAATTACCAGGGAAAGTAACTAATGTGTTACTTTTTTTTTCTTCAAATGTTCAAATATGTCAAATAACTTGGATGCCCCCAATATTAGATATGTTAAATGAATGAATTGGACACTAAATAGAATAAATTATTATTATAAAACATTGTACATTAATGTACACTATTGTAATATTGCTGTGTTGCTTTCTTCCTGGGCATAAGCTGCACATCACATAAACATTCTGACCTTTCACCTCAACGAGGGAAAAGTATCGCTTATACTTTCAGTTTGCGAAAGCTACCTTTGAAGTCGTTGGACTGCCATCGCTGACTGTGCATATGCGTGTGCGTCATAGGTGTGTGTGTGTGTGTGTGTGTGTGAACTCACCCTATCAACCTCAACCTTGTGTCCCACCCACCAATCATCATCAGTTATGTGTACCACCCAACCCAACCCCCAACACGCATGGCTGGCGCGCGCGCACACACGCGCGTGTTGCAGGTCCGTCAGAGAGCCTGTTCGAATGAAAACCGCTTCAATGAGCTCAATTATAGTAACGCCGCATTTTTTTTCCTCAGTAACGCTAACGGCGATGTAACGGAAGAAACAGTAATTCGTTTGATTACTCGTTACTGAAAAAAGTAATTACGTTAGTAACGCCGTTTATCTATAACGCCGTTATTCCCAACACTGCCCATGACTGCTGACAGACTCCACCCTATTAGCATAGACCCCACCCATGACTGCTGACACACAGCTTTCTGTGCGCGTGCTTCGTGTGTGTGTGTGTGTGTGTGTGTGTGTGCGGTCAGAAACCATATATCAGGAGTTTAGACTGGTATAAAACACATCAGATCATAAACTCTCATGATGATGAGGAACTGCAGAATCACGTGAGTGTGGTAGAGATGATCATCAAAACCACACAGGTGTTGTAGTTTCTGGCAGAGTATCAGAGGCACGAGCTGGACAGGCTCCGCCCTCTTCTGGAGAGGGGGCGGAGCAGCAACTCATTTGCATTTAAAAAAACATACACCAAAACAGCATGTTTTACTTTCACAAAAATGGGCGTTTACAACATGACCTGTGGGGTATTTTGAGCTGAAACTTCACACACACACTCTGGGGACACTGAGACTTATATTACATCTTGTAAAAAGCCCTTTAAAATAGAAATACATTTGCCAGAATTTGTACTTTTTGCAAATCTAACCAAATGTAAGACCATATAGAAGAATGATTAATAACCGGTGACTGTTTCCCCTCAGGTCCAGTTCGTCCTGACCATGTTCCAGACGTCTTGCGCTGTGGTTTGGCCTTGTAGTTTCCCAATGGGCTGGCTGTATTTCCAGATCTCCTACTGTCTCACTCTTATCATTCTCTTCTCCAACTTCTACATGCAGGTAAACTCATTCTCATTTTGGCGTAAAGAGTGAATATTACGGAGCAAAAGTAAAACGTTCCCCTTCTTTGCTTCACAGACCTATAAGAGACACGTGGGACCTCGGAAGAGCGATCACCCGAACGGATCAGTAAATGGCCACGCTAATGGCGTGACGGCCAATGAGAAGGTGAAACACAGGAAACCCCGCTCCGATTGACAGTCCTGACATCATCGCAGTAGAGGAGTGTGTGTATCATCTGACCGCGCTAAAGCCATTTAATCCTTAAGAGACTCCTTACATGTTTGCACACTGCAACCTCATGTTATTCATATTGAATCCAAAAAATTAGGAAAAGAGAGCTACAATTAGGGTCCAAGTTAGTCTACGTCTCAGGCGTCTAGAGTATTTTTGTTTTTCGTATATTTTTCTTGGAATATAAATATGGCTAACCTTTATTACTGTACTCATTTGCACTGGTGTTTTCACTAAACTTGTTTGTAGACATAGACTTTACCAAATACAGCAGCAGCATTCACACTTCTAGAGCAGAATCTAGAGTTATTATAGCCTCAGTACAGATGATGATGATGATGATGATGCATAACTTGGGGAAATAGGAGAAGAATGGAAGCTAATGAGTTTTACTGACTGTTGATTGGTTGAGTTTAGTGAATTACAGTAAGTTTACAGAAGAATATGGACTGCTTATTGTATGTTAACACTGATTGTGCATAGTTTGTCGCTAGCGCTGTACTTTACAGATGAATCTCACAGAAACATATCCATTGTTGTGCTGTCAAATCAATCAATCGCATCTTAAAAAGTTTGTTTACATAGTGTGTGTGTGTGTTTACATACATACACACATACATGCATGCATACACACACACACACACACTTATACATGCATACATACACACACTTATACATACATACACACATTTATACATACATACATACATACACACATACATACATACACACATGCATGCATGCATACACACACACACACACACACACACACACACACACACACTTATACATGCATACATACACACACTTATACATACACACACACATACACACATTTATACATACACACATACATACACACATACATACATACATACATACATACATACATACATACACACATACATACATACATACACACATACATACATACATACATAAACACCCTTATATACACACACACACACACACGCACACATTTATACATGCATGCATGTATACACACACACACACACACACACAATATAAAATATATATATATGTATATGTGTGTATGTAAACAAAACTTTTTTGTTAGATGCGATTTAATCAATTTGACAGTACTAATCCATTTCATTCCAAAGTAAACATTTGTGTGTGTATTTCTCATTATTCCCATTCCATTTTTGTTGAAAAATTACATTGAAAATTTAACTGTAAACATCATTATCTGTTAATACTTTACAATTTAAAAAATGTAGTGTTTTTCTTTTCATTACTATAATGACAATACGATTATTTGGGTACATTTTACAATAAGTATACAGTAGTTAACTAGCATTTATTAATCTCAGCTAAGGCTCATTTACTAATCCATTATTCAAATCAGAAGCTGAATCTGTTAATATTCTCCACTGGGTCTGAGCTAAAATGAACAGTTGTATGTTTGATGAATAAATACTGTAACAAACGTATCGCTCATTGCTAGTTAATGCAAGTGGTAAAGCGTCAGGGATTCTTCCCCTCCCTCATGTGGTTTAATAGCCAGGCATTGAGATCTTGCAATAAAGTGATGAATATAAAAGAAACACATCAGATCACTAATGTGCACTTGTGTGTTGTATGTGAAACTGGCATCAGTCTCCAGTTGTGTTTCGGCTATGAATAGATTCGGTTTTATTTTTCGTTGTCCTAATAAAGCCGCAGTTCAGCACATGTTAACTCTGTAACACGTTCATTTTCCTCTGAGTGTGAGGAACCTTGAAAAACCTCATCATTTGGTGAAGGAAACGAGCCGCTCATGTCTCGATTCACCTGAACTCGGCGAGTTTCGACAGCGCACTGCTCTCTGTGCCAGCATTCCTCACATTGTCAAGCAACTGGTCCTTTTGTGAGAGCGGTTCCTTAAGCTAGCCTGCTGTTACTGTGCCATTTGGGTGAAAGTTAAACCACTAGCATAGAACTACAGGAACACCGTTAACACTGCAGTCATTAATATATCCCTCTCAGTTATTGCTGTTAATAATAACCAAGCCATTCTCTCTCTTAGTGTCTAGTTGGATAAGTAATAATATCTTGCATTAATTGTAATATTACCTGATAGATTTGTTAATATATTTCGGTGCAGGGACACAGACCCACCCATCCGATGGTCAAGATACAATTTGCTATTAAACAGAATTAATGAGGTGTCTCACAGAATTATTAACACCGGTCCCTTGAATACATGAATAACACACACAATACCAATAAAGTGATTTTTAATTGGAGATAAATTTGTGCCAGTGTTTCATTTCAGGTATCTGACACTTGAATATTGAAAGGTTGTGAAAGCTATTATTCTAATTACAAATAAATGCAATCTGTAAACAAATGAATCCTTATTATTTATCTAGCAATATTAACCCTTTACTGTCACCCCCCTTTTTGAGAATACTCTTGAAAATGCACTATCCAAACTTAAAGGACTGTAATTCAAGTTTGGTCTTGTTTTAAAGAAGACACTCGACAGATTATTGCTGAAGTGAAAGAATGAAAAAGTTATGGAAGTTTAAATTTACTGTAAATTAAAAATACTGTAATAAATATTTTTATTTTATATAAATATATATATATTTTACAGAAAAATGTTTTCCTATAAAATTACTATAAAATCAAAGCCATATGTCTAACCAAGTAGTGTTCCAAATTTGAAGTTGATATCACAAAAATTAAAGTCCCCAAAATTTTGAGAGCATTTCTTGGTGTACTTTTTATTTTAATAAATAATAATACAAAATGTCGAAAGATCTGGACCACTTTAATTTACAGCCTGTAGATTCTTACTTACTCTACTTACTTACTATTCAAAAACGTTATCACAAAAACATTACATTGTTCATGGAACTTTTTTTTTTCTGAAATGTTTTAGTCTAACGTCTTTTAAATGTTATTCATTTTTTCAGAGAACATAACGCTCCCATAATGTTTGCAACATTTTAAAATGTATTGTTCCTTCAACATTCGCATATCCAAGAACTACTTTACTCACTCCATCTCATCCAAGATGCTCATGTGTTTCTTTCTTCAGTGGAAAATCATTTTTTGAGGAAAACATTCCAGGATTTTTTTGCACATAATGGACTTCAATGGGAACCAACCAAATCAATGCAGTTTCAGAGGAAGGGCTATAGAGTCTGATCTAGACAAACCATCGGATTTAAATTAATATACTTTTTAACCTAAATTGCTCATCTTGCGCTGCTCTGCAACACAACTCAGATTGCGTAATCACGTCAGAAAGGTCCTGCTAGACATGGGCAGAAGTACTTTCTGTTTGAGGCTAAAGATTAATTTTGCGAGAGGAGTCCGAGGTTTTGTTAAAGTGACTAATGTCTTCTGGCTTCTCCTACTATCCTTATCCTCTCAGACATTAGTTCTGCATTTGGCGCTGTGGATCACAATCTTTTACTTAATTGTCTTGAAACAGTTTTTGGTATTTCTGGCACTTTTAAACGGGTTTAGATCTTATTTGACCGGACACAGACTCAGTTTGTTGTTTTAACCCTTCTAGGGTCTTCGGGGTCTTTTCTGACCCCAAAGGACGTTTGCTCAAATAAAATAAAAAAATGTTCCCTTTGTCCAAATGGCATGAGACTTTGTATTGTGATCAACACTCTCTAGATCTACAAATAAAAAAATTATTGGATTGATATCTGTTTTTATGTTCCTGTGACAAAAAAAGTCACACTCAGGATCTTAGAAAATGGACAAAATTCATCCTCAAAAACAGAAACAACACAGAACACACATACAGAAATGAAGTGGCACACTTCCAACAATGCATAAAACATCCACAATGCAAAATGATCATGCTCATACACACACACACACACACACACACACACACACACACACACACACACACACACACACACACACACACACACACACACACACACACACACACACACACACACAGGAATACATTTGTTATTGCTGTTCAGTTCATTCCATTTTGATGTTCATGTTGTGTATTTTTTACTCAATATGTGATATAACTGTTCATTTCTGTTAAATTTTGTACTGTCACAGTTAGTAACTGAAGTGTAGATTAAATTTGTAGAATTGTAGAAAATCAGATGTTTGAAATAAATGATAAACTCTAAAGACTCTAACTTTTCTCTTGTTCAGGTTTGATTGTAATCATAATGTAACATCATTGAAAAAAATATTTTTTCAGTACAAAAAATGCTAAACTTTGACAAAATTAATTAATTTTAAATGTTATAAATGTGATTTCATTACATTTTGATATGAATCCAACTGAAAAATACTTGTGAAAATATGTATTTCAGTGAGTCAAATAGCACAGAGCAAATAGCAGAGCTCTGCAGCCATTTACTGGTAAAAGTAAACTTTAAAAAAAACCCTTTTTTTTAAACTGTATTTTCCAAAAGATAGGCAAAAATCTTAGACTAAACCATGTCAAATTATCCATGTTATCCCCACAAATGAATGTGGGTCTTTTATAAAGTGAATTTTACATAAAAAAATGATTTTGTGTGAAAATCCATTAAAAAATATATTTTTTAAATGTATTTATATAAATTTTTTTTTTTTTATAAATACTCCAATAACTGCACATATGTTGAGTAAAAACATTAATAAACAGAGTAAAAATAAATTTGTTCTAAAAAAAAAAACTATTGTTTTGTTACAAAATTACATTTTGTTGCCTGGGGTCTGTGGAGACCCCAAAGACCCTGAGTGTAATTCCCAAACGAAGGCCGGAGAAGGGTTAAGGGAATACAGGACTGATGTTGGACCAGTTTCTACTAACATCCCTCAGGGCTCGGTTTTAGGACCCTTACTTTTTAGTCTTAAGGCCAATTTTTACGAATTCTAGATATTAAGTATAATTTTTATGCCAATGACACACAGATTTATATTCATTGTAAACATAGTGAGACTGTTTCAATGCTCAATCAATGTATTTATGAGATAAAATCATGGATGCTAATCGTTTTCTTTGTATAAACAGTGATAAAACTGAGGTCATGCTTATGGGTTCTCCTCATAAGCTGGTCAAACACCTCTTATCTGTACTCCAGTCTCAGAAAAGAGTTGAGGAATCTAGGAGTGATCTTTGATTCTTTATTGACATTTGACCCCCCATGTACAAAATGTTGTAAAGACTTGCTTTTTTATCTCGACTGTTACGGTTTACTCACTTTAATACCTAAACCTAACAAAGACATTATTTTTATTGCCAACTGCTGCCAATGTTAAACTGTGATTATAAGATATTCGCTTTGTTACTGGCTAAACGACTTAAAAGTGTTTTGGACACAATAACGGATCATTTAGGTCAGGTTTCATCCCAAACTCAGTCAGGTTTCATCCCAAAGAGGCATATTGTTAACAATATAGGCCTTGTGTTAGATTTGCTAGACTATGCTGAGCTGATTAAGTAGGAAAGCTTTAATCTTTTTTTAGATTTTACAAAGCCTTTGATTCCCTTGAGCATTAATGTATTTTACAATCCCTGTACAAATTTGGCCTTGGTGATTTATTTTGCAAAACTGTCCGAATGTTATATAAAAATGGCAACTGTGCAATTAATCTTAAATCTGGAACCTCTCCCAGGTTTGAGGTGTTTAGAGGGGTTTGCTTGGTATCGCTGTACTTGTTCTCAATAGCTGCTCAACATATTCTCATAAACCATGAACTGATGACACTGTTGATCATATCAGTTTTCTCTAAAGCTTCTGGTCTAACTTAGAGTTTTTATAAATGTGAACTGCTTCCTATAAAGTCTTGTTCTGCCCCATCCCTGTACAATATTCCTGTTAAGTCTCAAGTGAGTAATTTGGCTGTAATTATTTGCAAAGATGGCAATGCGAGAAGTAGACTAAACTTTGCAAATGCAAAGGCAAATTCCTTGCTCCAAAAAGACTGATCTCTAAGAGGAAGAGATCTCCTCGCATAAGCTGAGGGTATTTCTAGATTGGTCTACCCTGCTCTTTCTTTGCATGTGGTCAAATCTATTTGTATAGAGGTTGACGGAATGCTTTTTTACTTCTTATGGAAACACGAGACATTACATCAAAAAAGCAATAGTCAAAGTCCATATGAAACGTCTTGGTTACAGGTGTAACGCTCGTTCCCTGATGGAGGTGTAACAGAGGTCAGCTAGTAGTCGCTGTGTGAGTAAACCTCACTCCTCTGATCTCAAGAGACGCTCTAGCGACTGACACTGGGGGTTGAGGCCTTTACTCTCCTTGTTAGAGTGTCTGACTCTCATGCCGGCGGACCCGGGTTCGAGTCCCGCTTGGAGCAGGCGGTTCGAACAGGAGGGGTTACAGAGGGAACAGAGACGTTATGTTGACTGACAAATGGGGTCTCACTTGGGAGCCCCAATCACCTCTAATGTGGCGTTCACACCGGACGCGATTCGCGCGAATAATTTGCGCTCATCGCGTGAAGGTGGACGCGTGTACATTTTGAGTTTACTCGCGCAAATCGCGCGTGAAATTCGCGCGAATCACGCGTGACATTCACTGCACAACAGACGCGATTTCGCGTCATGGGCGGGGCTTCCGCCAGCAGCTCGTCTCGTTGAGAAATGGCTGACATGGGCTGTGTTTACATGTCTTTTTTTTTGTTAAAATCTACTGTTAATGTGTGACAAAACGTAGTTTTAAGACCTTTTCAGTCGATAATGTAGTTGTTTAAAGCTCAAATCGGTGGTTTATTTATATAAAGAGTGCCTATTTGAACATTTTATCTGCCATTGTCGGAGTTGTGAGCTCCAGTGGATCAGCGGCACTCAGCGCTCATTAACCCCGGTGAGAGCAGCCTTTCCTCGGCCAGTCCTTCTGCCGTCTGCCACTGGCTCTGATGTCTCTGTGGTGTGTCTCGAGCTATAATTCGTCTTGTAACGGCCGATCTTTGGTCTCATGGATCTATAATTTGTTCCCTGGCAAATCGTTTAGGCTGAGGGCAAAGATAAGTTTCATTACTTTATATTTTTAGGCTATAACTGTACGTTGCAGTTGTAACGTTAGCGTTGTAACGTTAGCCTACTAGCACTGACTTTGAATGTTTGACTGCATTGTTTGCTTTATTTCATGTATAGCTTGTTATACATTACTTATACTTTTGTATTATTGATCATACATAAACTTGCATTTAACAAAAAGAGACTGGGTTGTGTTTCATGTCATTTAATGTTATCACAGTGATAATCATACTGTATTGTCTGAACCAGATATTAATATACAGATTTTCTCCTCATTGTTGTCACTACTAGAGCAAGCTCCTGATTGGCTAATCATCGCGCATTCTTCTCAAATCATTCTTAATCATTAAGAATCGCGCGAATCGCGCCGCAGAATGCCATTTCGCGTCTCTGCATTGACTTAACATGTAAATCACTTGCGCGAATCGCGTCCGGTGTGAACGCACCATAAGTTTTAGAAAAACGGGCTATAGAATTGGCAAGTGGAATTTGCATACCAAGCCACTCCCCCATACATACGGGTATTTAAGAAGGCGGCACGCATCCTTTCCTTCAGGTTTATGTTGAGGAGCCGAGACGAGGTCCTGGCCATTCAGCAGGGTGGTTCAGGGTTGACGCCGGAGGGTCATAACGTTTCCGTTCCCTCCATTAGGGAACAAGGGTTACATCAGTAACCAAGACATTCCCCTTCTGTCAGTCACTACAACGTTATGTCGACTGACAAATAGGGTCCCTATGGAGTGCGCCACAACCACTGAACTGTGTTATGAGTGTTGGAGATGCAGATCCTGGAAAGCTGTAGCATGCCCTATTGGCAACTCATAAAATCGTAATAGTCCTCCATGTCAACGGGATGGAAGGGACAAGGCTTACCATGGAGGCGGTCATAGCTGCTGTTCCTTAGTATGTTTACTTCACGGGAAGAGTGCATCGGTTCTCTATTCCCTTTTTTCAGCCATGATCAGTGTTGTTAATGCTGGGGAAGCTTACCTAGTCCAATGGAGAGGGACACTACAGTGGCCAAATCCAACCTGTAGGGGGGAACATGTGAAAATAAATATGGCTGACCTGCGGGGCAATGCTACATATGGAAAGATCTCCGCGGTAGGTCCTGCCTGGACAGGGATGAAACTACTGCAGACACAGAGATGGGGCAGAGCAGAATCTGCCCAGGGAAATACATAGGTTTATTGGCAGGGAAAACATACTGTGGAAGAAAACACATATGGGATTACAAAGGGGGAAATCACAACAAATGGGGCATGTAGCCCTGAACAAGGGGTGACCAAACAGGCATGCATCTCAAGTACTGGGCCTTGTTCGCCAAGTGGGAAACTCACCTGAAGAGCAAGAAGACACTTGTATCCCCCCTCAGAGGAGAAAAGAGGCTGCAAGTGACCAACCTTCCTGGACATTACTGGCTTGTACCCAACACACGGGAAGAAACTGGCTCCACCCGGAGATTGTAGAATCTCGCAAGTGTATTAGGTGTCGCCCATAGCTCTACAGATGTCTGCCAAAGAGGAGCTGTGTGCCAATTCCCAGGGGGAGGCATCACTCCGAGGGGGCACGGCACTCCTTGGGATTGGTACACCAAGGTGATGGCATCCGTTACCAGTGGTCCAACCTCTGTTTGGAGACAGCCTTTCCCTTCTGCTGACCTCCAAAGCAGACAAACAGCTGCTCAGAGCTTCTGAAGCTCTGCGTGCGGTCCACTTAAAGGCCGCAGGGCGTGAACGGGATACAGCGATGCAAGGGCTGGGTATGCTTCCTCCTGGGACAGCGCATCCAAGTTCACCACCTGGTCCTGAAATTGAGTGGTGGGAACTTTGGGCACATATACAGGCCGGGGTACCAGGATCAGGTTAGAAAGGGCTGGCCTTAACTCAAGGCACGATTCTCTCACTGGAAATGCCTGGCGGTCCACCCCGTCTCTTGATGGAAGTGAGCACGGTCAGGAGCGCTGTCTTTAAAGACAGGATTTTAGCTCGACTGACTCCAGTGGCTTAAAGGGAGCAATTCTGCAGACCAGAAAGGACCACTGAGAGATCCCAGGAGGGGATGAAGCGCGGACTTACGTATGGAGGACTTAGCCTCCCAGGAACCAAAGGACCTGGTCGTGCTTTCCAAGTGACCTATTGTCAACTACAATGTGATTTGCCATGATGGTGGCAACCAGAGGTGGGTAGTAACGAATTACATTTACTTCGTTACATTTACTTGAGTAAATTTTTTGGGTAACTTGTACTTTTAGAGTAGATTTAAAGATGGGTACTTTTACTCTTACTCAAGTAAATTTCTTGTTACTTAGTTACATTCGGTGGCGTTCCTCCGTTACTGTCAAATGGTAATAATTATATTATATATATTAAAATAAGTTAATATGACTTTCGCAAGTCTCGCGAAACGTTGGAGAGGCTGCTTCGCGAGAGGTTGCTACGCATCACCCGCTTATAATTAGCGCGCGTTTAGTCGGAAGATGATGGCCGAAGCAGAGGAAGATGTGTGTGAGCTACGGGAGGCAGATCACCCGTGGCCTCAAGTTCAGTTTATGTTTTCACTCCAAGATGTCAAAAAGAATAGTTTCATAATGCGATGCATGTTGTGTGCACCAAAACGAACTGACATCTCTCAGCATACAAGAATTCCACCCTGAAAAGAACATGTAGCGGTAAGTGTCACAATGATGCCTGTATTTGAACACTATTAACGGTCATTTGGTAACTATGGGAAATTTTCCCTTATTATAATACTATTTCACACACTGTCCGAGTATTTTTCTCATATGCGTTTTTGTGCAAGCAATTAAATTAAATAGCCTAATGTGATGTCTTTCATAAATACACAAATCCGGAAAGACACCTGCCTGAAGTGTAGAAAATACATACAAATAAAAACGGTATTGTATTTTATTCCTACCTAAAGAATAGCCTATATACTTATAAAAATATAAGAACAAAGTATGTTTTAAGAAGAGCTCTAGTTAGCCCAGCACACCATTAATTTACACTGTTTAACCATTAATCACACACACACACACACACACACACACACACACACACACACACACACACACACACACACACACACACACACACACACATATATATAAGATGCATTAGTTTACATTAGTTAACATGAACTAATAATGAACTGCACTTATAAAGCACTTATTTATCTTTACGTTAATTTAAACATTTACTAATGCATTATTCAAATATTGTTAACATTAGTCAATGCACTGTGAACTAACATGAATAAACCATGAACAGCTGGATTTTTATGAACTAACGTTGACAAAGATTAACTAATGCTGAACAGAGGTGTTGTTCATGGTTAGTTCATGTTAACTAATACATTAACTAATGTTAACTAACACAACCTTATTGTAAAGTGTTACAGAGAGGTGTGTGAAAGCTCTCCAAGTAGCCTGAAATTCAGGGTTTTCGCTTCTTATCAATCAGATCGAAAGTAACTTGTAACTAACTACTTGAGTAGTTTTCTCATCGAATACTTTTTTACTCTTACTCAAGTAAATATTACGATTGTTACTTTTACTTTTACTTGAGTAAATATTTCCGTAAGTACTTGTACTTTTACTTGAGTACAGATTTTGGCTACTCTACCCACCTCTGGTGGCAACGTACACTTTTAAGTCTGCTTGTCTGAATGAGCCAGTGGGACAGGCTGGGAAGCGATGGAGAAATAGACAATGTTAGGATTGAGGCAGGCACAGATTTCCATTTGCCAAGGAGAATGAACAAAGCCCAGCTTTACGACCTGTACGTTTCCCGTTTTTTCTTTGCCATCTCTAACTGCCCTTTCCTGTCTTTCCTCTTCCCGCTATTACTTAATTTATCCCTTACCTTATCAGTGTCAACAGCCTTCAAGCTGGTTCCATTAAAGGTTACTTAAGCGGAATGCAACTTATTTTTGGCTCAATTGTCAATTCACAGACCTCCTTTCTTATCAAAGGCATCCAAAGAACCCAACCCTGATGCTAGACAGCCCAAAACTCAAATATATCTCCACTCTCTGCTAGGCTACCATTCGCCATGAAATGTTTACATTGACGTTCTTCGGTTTTCTCAGATGCTCAGAACTCGCCATCACTTCCAGATTTAACCCAGAAATCCATCCCACAGAGGCTTTCAAGAGCTATATTCGATCCAATCGCTCCCACATCAAAAAAGCTCAACAAAACCTTATCATTTAAATGCTTTGTCAGGACTATTTCCTGGCTGTTGTCCCTCATTTGTTTTGCACATTTTTGGGGGAGTATTTTGGTTTTGGGCCAAATTTCCCTCGGACAGCACGCCAAATACACATACTCTTTTAATCTGATTATTTAGAAGTGTGAACTCGTAAATAATAATACATTTCACTTCACCCATCACTAGAAGAACATTTCGTCGTGTTAAATATGAACTTAGATCTATTTTTTTTTTAAACATTAAAATAACTTCGGTCTTGTTAAAAATGTCTTTGTCTAAAGGATAAATAAACACGTATTCAAATCATTCATTGAACAATTTCAGTTTCACTTGCATGATCTTCATTTCCATAGAGATTAATCTGTTTGGCTTCCATGGCAACAAGCTGGCACCTAAACTCCTGAAACGCTGCTGTTCACTCGAGCCAAAATAACACCGCTTACAACAAAACTTACAAACCTGCATTCCACCTCCTGACGTCGAAATAAGTAAGCTGTGAAGGATGGATAATTGTGATTTAGATAATTTATCAATGTCTGAGGGAAAACTAAACCCTCCGTTCAGATCAGATATTGCACAGTACACAGCAACAGTTGAGAGCAGTGTCCAAACCACAACACTTCATCTACAGACAAGTGACTGTGGTGCTTCGTGTAATATCGAGAGTATGAAAAGCAATGTCTTTAGTGCTATATTTAAAGTGTGCCATATCATGCACATATCAGGTGTCCCAACAGGCGAAGTTCATCATTTACTATGTACATATGACACATTTGACAACCAAAAAGTGTCACATTCTGAACAGTATTTTATTTATCATTTAAAACATATAAAAGTGCCAATTGCTTTGATATTTTGTTTCTAATTGTGTCCGAATAAAAAAAGGGTGTTGCTTGGTTCACTGAATGTTGATGTATGGCTTTTGACGTCTTGCTACTAGTCTCAGAAAATCCATGTTCCCCAAATTAGTAGTTATAAGTTAGTAGTTCACCCCAAAAAAAATATTTTGTCAATACCCTCAAGTTATTCCAAACCTGTATGAGTTTCTTTCTTCTGTTGAACTAAAAAGAAGATATTTTAAAGGGGTCCTTGATTATTTCACTTTTTTTTACTTTAGTGTGTGTATTGTTGCTGTTTGAGCATAAACAACATCTGCAAAGTTACAACGCTCAAAGTTCAAAGCAAAGGGAGATATTTTCTTTTACAGAAATCACTTTTTAAGGACTACAAACGGCTGGGAGGGACTACAACGAGCTTCTTAACGGGTTAGTGACATCACTAACCCTAAAATTTACATAAACTCGCCCCGGGAACACAACAAAGGCCATGTGAAGAAGAGGAAGAGTTGTTGTGGTCGAGCACATTTGGGAGTCACTCAAGCTGTCGTCCGTCTTTTACATTTATTGCGATACAGTACGAACACAAATGCAGACGCATGTCACAAAGCGAGATTACAACATAAGTTCTAACCGTAATTAAACCAAACTATCCCTGTTCTCTTCATCAGCAGATATTCTCTGGCTCATCTCACAACAGTTCCCACACCAGCGGTTTATAGATTATCATGACAGAATATACTAACCAATGACTGAAGATCGTTAACTCATAAATTCATCAACTATCCCTTCAGAAACGTCCTGTCTCATTCTACATGTTGTCTCTTCTTCTTGAGTCTCTCCATCATTGTCCGACTCCGGTTTGATCATAAAAGGTTGAACAGTTTCAGTGTTTGTCTGCGTGAGGTAATCAAAGCTGCTAACACGAGCTCTTGAAGCTCCGCCCTCTTCCTGAAAGGGGGCGGGGAGCAGCAGCTCATTTGCATTTAAAGGGACACACAAAATCAACACTTTTTTGCTCACCCTCAAAAAGTGACAATTTCAACATGCTATAAAACATGATCTATGGGGTATTTTGAGTTGAAACTTCACATACACACTTATTTTATGTCTTGTAAAAAGGCATTATTGGACCCCTTTAAAGAATGTTGGTAATCGTTGACGGCACTCATTGACTTCTATAGTAGGAAAAAAATACTGAAGTCAATGGCTACTGTCTGGTGTGTTCAGCAGAAAGAAACTCATACAGGTTTGGAACAACATAAGGGTGAGTAAATTATGACAACATTTTCATTTTTGGGCATAATATTTTCATAAAGTCATGGGAACATTGGCCAAACTTAGCTGGATCTGCATATGGGTCAATGACAAATAAGAAAAATAAGATTTTTTTGTAAGATAAAAAAATCATAATTTTAAGCAAAAGAGTATTAAAATGCATTTTTATGTCAAAAAAATATATGGTGTTGATTCATATTGGTTTTACAGCTTTTAAGACAGCACTAATTCATTAATTAATTAAAAAAGATTTCGGATTTTACCACCCGGAATATGTCAGGTGGTGCGAACATACATTAATTTAAAATAATATACATATACAATATACATATGAATCATTGTAAAATGCATATCACATGGTAAATTCCCTTTCCCTTTTCTATGTATTGCCCTTTTAGTCCAATTCATATAAAGAGACACTTTTCTATGTGTTCGAACACAATTTTCCATAAGGATTTTTTTATTATTTGTATTATTTGTATACATAATATAATGGTTTACAGTTATATTTTTTACTTTATTTTGCAAGTTCAGTGGGAACTGATACTTTTAAATGTAAATTTGCTGGTCGCACCACCTGACATTTTAGGTCTTTGAAACACCACGATTCAAAAAGTCAATTGAAGTATCTTATAAAGGAAATATTGTAGATTAATTTGATATGTGACATGTATTTATTTTAGGAAAATAATGAATTCGGACACAAAAAATACATGTCATGTCATTGACCCATATACAGTAGAGACATATCTATATATAAAAAGCGTATGTATGTGCTTAGATATTTGTATATATCAAATGTTCCCAGTTATTTGGTGATGGATCAAAAACCCTTAAACTAGAGGATGGATTGAATAAAGTAGAGATTGAGGTTGTTTCTGAAGATGGCACAACAAAGATGTATAGCATTGCGGTGAGGAAACTCTGTGCCAGCGCATCAGAGCTGAGTGACCTGACCCTTCAGGGAGGACGTTCACTTCAGCCGGATTTCTCTCCAACCACCTACCACTACTCATGTGAGTTATTTCAGGCCGTGCATTCTCCGAGAATCACCATTCCCATGGCTCTTCCGTTTATTCAGGTCAGTCTGTTTCTGAGATTTAGGTCTCGTACACTTTGACTGTTGTGAGGTGAGAATGAATCCTCAGACACCAGAGAAGAGCATGCAGACGGCTGTCAATGACGCTTCTCCCTCTGAACCCGTCCCGTTAAATGCTGGAGAAACATTATAAAGGTGACGTCAGCAGATGGAGCCAACTCTCAAGTAAGAACCTGCCCCTACACAACAAAACACACTAAAGCCCAATTTAATTTGAACAACCATAGACTGTAAAAAAATATGGATGTAGTATCTGTGTCGTCACCCATAGGATTCTGAAGAGCAATTTTGAAGCGTGAAGTTTGTAAGGATGTAGGTTTGTGTCCAAGGACATAATTGCATCCAACATTTGTCACAGCTGTCTTTTATAGGGTTTGACACCAATTATGCATTGTGTTTAAAATGACAAAATATAAATGTTGTGTTTTATAATTAAAGAAAATACAGGACACATGTAGATTGCTTAATGCACACTGTCTTAACCCTCTTCTTCGGGTCAAAAATGACCCGAAGCGTTTTATAATAAATAAAAAAAAATCGTAGCTTCATCGGAATGGTCCGAAACTTGGTGACTTTATTGGTACTTGGTATATGAGCACCCAAAGAAATTGGGGACTGGATTTGAAAAGTCTAGGTCGTAAAAAAAATTGTCACACTCAGAACCTTCCGGTCAAAAATGACCCCCATAGGAAATTAATGGGAAAATATGAAAATAGTTTTTTTTTTGTGCATACAATCTACAAATCAGCTACAATCTCTAAAACATCAAGAGTGCAAAACAGGCAAAAAGAAACTCTCTCACACACACACACACAAAACACGTGTGTGTTCATTTGTGTGTGCGTGTGTTTTTGTGTGTGTGTGAGTTTTTTTTGTCTGTTTTGCACTCTTGATGTTTTAGAGATTCACCCCTTCACTGTTGAGTCCTTTTTTTCTGCATCCTGGCTGATTTGTAGATTGTATGCACAATTTTTTTTTCATATGTTTGCCAATTTCCCATTAATTTCCTATGGGGGTCATTTTTGACCCGAAGGTCCTGAGTGTGACTATTTTTTCAAATCCTGTCCCCAATTTTTTGGGGTATTCATATACCAAGTACCAATAAAGTCATCAAGTTTCGGACCATTCCGATGAAGCTACTATTTTTTTTTTTTTTTAATTATAAAACGCAAGATCCACTATAGTGGTAAAAATTTGCTATTGCGTGATAAAAATGCTCAATGTGTCCACCGGATGGCACCGATCTCATTTAAAAAAAAATTTCATGAGGCCTAGGCTTGACTCTAAATGAAATACAGCTTTAATAAAAAATTATAATAATTATAATTATATATATAAAAAAAAAATATTATATTAAATGGGAAAAAAATGGGTCATAATTATTGTATAAATATTCATTATAAATCATAAAATTATCTCAAAACACCAAAAAAGAAAAGAAAAAATATTATTGAACAAAAATATATTTAATTGATTTTACACAAATCTTTTTTATCTTAATCCCGCCCTCCGGGTCATTTTTGACCCGAAGGTCTTGAGTGTGACCCATAAATGAAGAATCCCAGAGGGTTAAATGCTTTTTATGAGTAGTGTCGCTATTCTACCACTAGATTGTCTGCGTAAGCACGCTCAGAGGTGTGCTTATATTTATACACATTTATATGTATAAGTTGGTAAATCCCAGACTTTACGTGAAACTGTTCTTGCGCACAGATCTGTGCATACACACCGTTGATAAATGAGGGCCCTGGGATATTTTAACTCAAATTTGGGTCAAATATGGACAAACCCAGTCGTTGTGTTCAATTTTTACGTTTTATTTTTAGCACAACGGTTGGATTTGTTAAAACAACCCAGCATTTGTTAGAGTGTAGACTATAAATATGCATACTATAAACAGTAAACGTGTTATTTTGTCGACATGAGCGCTTCAATTTAGCTGAAACATCCTCTTGTCTTGACAATTTGACAATTTCTGAGAAAATGCAAGAAACGTGAGCTTTCTTTTGCAGGTGTATACTGTAAACATTACTAGAGCGCTCATTCCTCTAGCTGTGGCATTCTGTGATGTGAGAGACCAGATTGAGTTTGAGTGTCCTGTCTCTTTAAGTGCCCTGTACACACCTGTGTCAGTGCACCAGAGGTGAGAGCGATGACCCCTTCAGGCCTTCTGACATTATCATATGTTCATCTGTCACGTTTGTCCGCAGTGAACCAAAGACAGTGTTTTCCGGCCCGTATATCGACATGCTGACTCGGAGGTCAAAGGTAGATCCCTTTACGGAGCGTCCCTTGGGACAGGGGTGGAAGATTCGGGAGTCAGAGCTTGAGCTGAGGATGTCAAACGCTCACGTCAAATGTTTCTTCTCACATCGTGGTATGAATATCATCAGCTTCCAACCTTCGAAACTCTCTTCAGCCACACCTGAATAATGCTCAGACTTCAGGAGTAATTATTTCTGGGTTTTTCATATAGGGTGCAGAAAGCAGATGAGATACGCAGAGGTCGGAGCACATGCTCAAGAGTGTCATCACAAACCATCCTCAGATCTGGATTCTGTGGTCAGTGTGATGCATTTACAGATTCAATGTCTGAACTTGTCCAGGTTTATTGGTAGTTTGGTTACTGAACAGCTCTACCCTTGCTCATGTTGCTTATGAAATCATTTGTGTCACTGCAGGAAGTTACACAAACAGACTGGTACAGAAAATATGTTGCATCCTCAAATAAGCTGGAGATAAGGACTAATCACACACTTGAGGTATGGACAGGACATGCTTTCTGGAAGAGTGCGATCATTCACAAGATTTAAACCCAGCAAACCAGGGAACATTATCTGAGATTTAGCTACTGTTCTGGCTAAGTTTTCTCAAAGTTATGATCAAACATTTTTTTTCATGTGAAAAGGCCTTTACATTTGCCAAAAATATAACTTTTTTTGTTATTAAAAACAAACTAGCAAGCCCAGCTAAGATTAGGGAAAGTAGTAAAAAAGTAATGTGCAACAAAAAGTAGCTAAGTAATGCTATTAGTTACTTTTTTAGTGAGTGACGCAATTTTGTGATACATTATGTTTAAAAGTAACTTTCCCCAACACTGCTAATGAAACGCTCTATTTCTAAAAACATTTTAGTTGAACTATTGTCTAATGTTTTTTAATTGTCACTACTAGTTTGAGAACGTTCAGAGAACATTCAAAAGTAATGTTCCCATAATATTTGCAGAATGATAAAATTCTGAATAAAATCCACACAAAAAAACAAACAAACGTTCTTCCAGTAACATTAATATAACTTTTGTTAAGGGTTATCTGGACTTTAATGTTCTCAAAACATTTTAAAAATTGGATGTTTTGAAAGTGGAGAACATTCTGAACGGTGGTTGCACTTTATTTTAATGGTCCACTTTAGACATTCTGTTGACTATAAGTAACATTGCAACTGTCAACTAACTCTCATTGGAGTATTAGTTGAGTATTAGTAGACTGTTAGAGTTAGTAGAATAAGGGATTAGGGTTAGTAGAATAAGTAGAATAAATGTGGTTGCAAAGTTACGTATAGTCAGTGAATGTCTGTTGTGGAGTATGAAAATATCGTGTTATCAGATATTAAGCACACAACCTACTAATACTCTAATGACTGCTAGTTGACATGTAGGTGTAAAGTTACTTATAGTCAACAGAATGACTAAAGTGACTCAATTTTGGCCGATACGTTAACCGATAATTCTTTATATTTGAAAGCCGATTGACTGATAAATCTAAATGCAAATTTTGTTATAATTTTTGAGAGCCTGATTACAAAGACAAAAGTCTCAGCGTTAAAAGCCATGTCTCAAGCACACAGTTATGATGTTCTCATTATGATTTGATGTAGTCTATATGACAGACTTGTGCTGCACATGTTGCTCTTAACCGTATTTTCATCTTTGAAGTGATTCAATCATATTTCAAGCCATTCAAACAGTGCACATCTGAAAAGTCTCAGCTAAAGGAAAAATACATTATTTATCGGCTTTAATATATCGGACAAATTTTCCTATCAGGTTGACAGCGATAACATAAAAAAATGTACATATATCGGCCAAAATGGTGAACGATATATTGAGCGTTCCTACTAAACTGGACCACTGAAATAAAGTGTTTCCAAAAATGTTTTCATAACTTAATGGGAATGTTAGCAAAATTATCTAAGAACATATTTGTGTTCTCTGGGAAACTGTAAGCAACCTTGCTCTTCCTGTTCAAACAGATTAGAAACTGGGAGAAAAGACTGCAGACAGCATTTGGAGATCATGATGTAGATAATCTGATTGCTCGTGCTGGGGAACACTTACAACTCTACAAGAAATGGCTTCCTAATCCAGGTAGATCCTCACATGCACACATAGAATCAGAGCTTCTAAGATCCAGTTTCCACCTGGGAAAGTCTGGGATTGATCCACTCTCAAATATAGGGTCCACTGAAACAACATTTGGCAGTTTGAAATGCACCTGGATCATTTGTAGTGATCGAAGGACCACCTACTCACCTAACACATGCTTAACAGCAACTAAAAAAAACATTAGGCATTTACCATAAATATGGGTTGTTAATTGATTTTAAAGGGGTCATGAACTGCATCAGTTGAAGTCAGTTGTAGTTCTTGTGTTTCTCTTTCCTTCAGTGATTATTGTTAACATCAGGTGTTCATCATCAATGCGCAATCATCATTTAATTAATCACTCAATTATCTCATTATCTTTAACACTGATTCAGAGTTATTTTAACTCTGTGTAGAGAGGAACCATATGTACTCTGAGTAGAGTTAATTTAACTCTGGGGATTTTGCTATGTATGATAAGGTAATCTCTAGGTAACTTAATAGCAGTTGGTTGTTTCTTCAGGTGACGTGATGCAGTGTGATTCTGAACAGTCTCCTCTGGATCATCTGGATCAGGTTGCCGTCCACTATGCTACTGCTGTTAAGGTTAAACCCCACGATGCTAAACTGCATTTTCTTCTTGGGCAGACACTAGAGGAGCACTACTTCGCAACAGAGATGTATGGCCTGAGAAAGAAGGTAGGAAATTGTGGTTTGGAATTGAGAGTCAATGTCAAATTAAAGGTTATTCCAATCGGTCAATAATAGGAGGTGAAACGTATTACACATTTGACAAAAAATCTAAACACAATAGTGCTAGAGTGCATGTGTACAACAAGATTAATAACTTTTACAAATCGTTCCAAATAGCAGAGTCCACACCTCACCTATAACAACACAGAGGAACGATATAATTGGAATCACTTTCAGGATGATTTATGTCCAGCTGGTGAACGATGAAAACAGCGGCAGCTATTCAGAATCCATCCTGCTTTACAGAGCTTGAGTATTCATAGGCCTAAAAGGATGAGTTCACTTCAAAATGTTGTTCTTCTTCATGACCTATGACGTCATCACGTCTGAAAGGTCACATGACGTAGGTGGAAGTACCTTCCCAATGTTAAAACGACCGTGCAAAGACTAAATCAAACGCCCTTTACAAAAATAAAGGTAAAACAACGATATCGGATGATTTTAAAGTTGAAGGAGAACATGAGATGGAGTTTTTCGGCACTGGGTCGGTACTTCCACCTACGTCATGTGACCTTTCTGACGCGATGATGTCATACGGCGTGAAAAAGCAGAACACAGAAGTCGCGCAATTGAGGTTGAAAAGTATATAAATGTTAAAATAACTGTTTGTCTAGATCAGACTCTATTCCTCGTCTGGGATTGGTCAGAGCCTCTGAAGCCCTTCCTCTGAAACTGCAGTGATTTGGACCTTCAACCGTTGGTTCCCATTGAAGTCCATTATGAGCAGAAAAATCCTGGAATGTTTTCCTCAAAAAACTTCATTTCTTTTCCACTGAAGAAAGAAAGACATGAACATCATGAGATGGGGGAGAGGAAATGATCAAGAAATTTTCATTTTGAAGTGAACTATCCTTTAACCCTCTGGTGCCCTTCAGTCATTTTTTTCCAAAACATTTATCTCAAATTTGGAACTAAATTGGTTTAGATTTATGGCTTTGATTTCACCACAGTTTTAGAGTAAAACATGTTTTTTAAAATATTTCATCTAAAATGTGAAAATATATTTTAGTGCATTTTTCATAAAAAGCGTAGGGCCAGATTTACTCAACTTAATCTCCCAAAAAAGCGTATATGGGATTGTAAAGCGTGTGATTCACTGATGATGCACAAATTAAAGAACACAGACGCAGCCGGATCATTTCCATAATGACCAACACAATCTACCCGTTAGCGTCTGTTTTAAAACATGCTTTTATTGGGCGGTAAATAATGGCTCAAACATCAGTAAACTGACGAGTGTAAACCTTAGTAAATCCCCTCGTGATTGATTTAAAAACTCTCCTCTGTTCTCTCTTCCTGTTTTAAATTTAAAATGTTCAATGCCTTATCGCGCTGACATGACCGAGCCCGACCCGAACCCAAACATTATTTCTAAATATCTGTCCGAACCCGGCCCGGCCCGGCCCGTCGGGCTCGGGTCAGGTATCCATCCTCTAGATCGGTCAGAGCCTCTGAAACCCTTCCTTTGAAACTGCATCGATTTGGACCTTCAACCGTTGGTTCCCATTAAGTCCATTATGTGAAGAAAAATCCTGGAGTGTTTTCCTCTAAAAACTTTGTTTCTTTTCCACTTGGATGAGATTGGGGTGAGTAAATAATCAGGAGATTTTCATTTTGAAGTGGACTAATCCTTTAACTCTCTGGTGCCCTTCAGTCATTTTTTACCAAAACATTTTGACTAACTTCATCGGAATGGTACGAAAACTTAGTAAAGGTTTTGGCACTTGGTATATGAACATAAAAAAATATAATGGACATGACTTAAAAAGGTTAAATGGTACTTGTACTCTTCGCTGTCAAAATTGACCGCATTGGAAGCGAATTGGAAACACATTTCATCTAGTGGAATGTCTTACTGAAAGCTCATTTTCTGAGATATTAATCTTAAATTTGGAAACTAAATTGGTTTATATTTATGGCTTTGATTTCCCCCCAGTTTTAGAGTAAAACAAGATTTACTCAACTAGATTAGTGTGCACTCCCCAAAAAGCGTATATGGGATTGGAAAGTTCAGCGTGTGATTCACTGATGATGCACAAATTAAAGAACACAGACGCAGCCGGATCATTTCCATAATGACCAACACAATCTACCCGTTAGCGTCTGGTTTAAAACATGCTTTTATTGGGCGGTAAATAATGGCTCAAACATCAGTAAACTGACGTGTGTAAACCTTAGTAAATCACCTCATGGTTGATTTAAATACTCTCCTCCCATAAATACAGCGTCTGAAAGAGAAACTCCTACAAATGGATATGCAATAAGATCAATGGCTGAACTATACCTTTAATAGGTAATAAATGGATTATAACTACTGTATAGATATCATTTAGTACTATAGAATCCCCTAAAAATACAAAATATTAAATAAAAAACAATATATTACATTCATTTCATTTAAATAATAATAATCCAAAAACGGGTCATTTTTGACCACCACACGAGGAACACCCATTACTACACCAGATCTGAATCAGCAGTGCACATATGCTAATATTGTTCTCAAACAAAAGCGCCATATGTTATAATACGGTAACTGACTGTCTGAAATCCCATAGGCTGAGGACTGTGACCAGGATCTCGGCCAGGCCAAGTCTGCCGGGAGGCAGGAAGAGATCTTGGCCATCTGCAGGCTTCATGGCTTTCCAGGAACACCGACACCGGAGAACCAGCTCAAAGCACTTGACATGGAGTTAAGAGATCTCAAACAGCAGGGCCAGTCAGCAAAGGCTGATTACGTCCAGACATTTTTCCTCTGGCTATCAAAAAAAAACTGGAAAGGTCTTTATGTTGCCTTTTTCTCAATCAACATTTACATTTTGTAACTATTCTTGCTGCAGATGCAATATAATTATTAATACAAGAGCAAAACCTTCTGAGCTGCCTCGCTGCCCACTGCCTTCAGATAAGTTTCAATGGCATTTTCTCTGTTTGACGCCTAATAAAGTGCAGTGCTGCTTTGTGTACAAGGGTAACCGCTGTATTTCTGCTTTTCCCTACGCGCCATCTACTGCCAAAAAGGTAATTTGCATTTTCATTCAGGCCATTGCTTTTGTTCAGACTAATTACACCGATCAGGCATAACTAATTTTTTGTTGGTCCCTCTTTTGCTGTCCCGTCGAGTAATGGACTCCACTAGACCCCTGAAGGTGTGCTGTGGTATCTGGCACCAATATGTTAGCAGCAGATCCTTTAAGTCCTGTAAGTTGCGAGGCGGGGGCCTCCATGGATTGGACTTGTTTGTTCGGCTCATCCCACAGACGCTCGATTGGATTGAGATCTGGGGAATTTGGAGGCTAAGTCAACGCCTCAAACTCGTTGTTGTGCTCCTCAAACCATTCCTGAAGGATCTGTGCTTTGTGGCGGCGCATTATCTGCTGAAAGAGACACAGCCACCAGGGAATACGTTTCCATGAAAGGCTGGACATGGGCTCAACAATGCTTAGGTAGGTGGGACGTGTCAAAGTAACATCCACATGATGGAGGACCCAAGGTTTCCCAGCAGATGACCCTTTCTTCATGACCCTGTGGCCGGTTCTCCACTGGTCCTCCATGACCCTGTGGCCGGTTCTCCACTGGTCCTCCATGACCCTGTGGCCGGTTCTCCACTGGTCCTCCATGACCCTGTGGCCGGTTCTCCACTGGTCCTCCATGACCCTGTGGCCGGTTCTCCACTGGTCCTTCATGACCCTGTGGCCGGTTCTCCACTGGTCCTCCATGACCCTGTGGCCGGTTCTCCACTGGTTCTTCATGACCCTGTGGCCGGTTCTCCACTGGTCCTTCATGACCCTGTGGCCGGTTCTCCACTGGTCCTTCATGACCCTGTGGCCGGTTCTCCACTGGTCCTTCATGACCCTGTGGCCGGTTCTCCACTGGTCCTCCATGACCCTGTGGCCGGTTCTCCACTGGTTCTTCATGACCCTGTGGCCGGTTCTCCACTGGTCCTTCATGACCCTGTGGCCGGTTCTCCACTGGTCCTCCATGACCCTGTGGCCGGTTCTCCACCGGTCCTTCATGACCCTGTGGCCGGTTCTCCACTGGTCCTCCATGACCCTGTGGCCGGTTCTCCACTGGTCCTTCATGACCCTGTGGCCGGTTCTCCACTGGTCCTCCATGACCCTGTGGCCGGTTCTCCACTGGTCCTTCATGACCCTGTGGCCGGTTCTCCACTGGTCCTCCATGACCCTGTGGCCGGTTCTCCACTGGTCCTCCATGACCCTGTGGCCGGTTCTCCACTGGTCCTCCATGACCCTGTGGCCGGTTCTCCACTGGTCCTTCATGTCCTGGCCCTTGTCAAACTCGCTCAAATCCTTACGCTTGCCCATTTTTGCTTCTAACACATCAACTCTGAGGACAAAATGTTCACTTGCTGCCTAATATATCCCACCCACTAACAGGTGATGAAGAGATAATCGTGTTATTCACTTCATGCCTGATCGTTGTGTATATATTACATACATAATCATTCATAAGGCTGAAATGTGGTTAATCATTTTATAAAATGTAGTGTTTTTGTGTATTACTTGAACTGTAAAATTAATGATTAGTTTTCTGATCATTTTACAGTTTGGGATGTTACCACAGACATTGGTGTTGTTTCGAAAGAATGTTGCTAAACAACATCCCAGCACGCAATAGCCATAATTTCACCGCCTCGGTTAACTATAGACTTGATGTAATCTGGCTATGAGTAACCCACTTCTAGCCAACCGTGAATTTGGTCGTTTTTGCCTAAATAACTTGCGAGATATTCCATCATAAGCAAAGTCAACAGTCATTACAAGGTGTTTGGTTTCATTTCTTTGACATGTTCATGTTTTAGATGACTGGTTTATTCTTAGGCTATGGTTAGACTTATATTAAATTTTTACTGACAGCCCAAATTTGTTTTAGCCTAGACATCACGGGTGTGTTTGGACGGCTATTAGACGTCTTTCTAATGTAAAATTGCTTGCTGGTATATAGTTGTATTCTAATATCAGAATTATCCGAAATGATTTAAACTCCTGAAAAATGTCCCATTCCTATTGTGTAAGTAGGCAGCTCAATAGGTTTTGTGATAGTACTATTGTCTTACATTCTAGTTGATAAGTTAATTGAGATTAGAGAAAGTGTGCCTTCCTTTCCTTGCGATGACCACAGTGGTGTGTGTGTGGTCTGTCTCAGGACGGCTGTAGTGTTGTGTCTGATGAGAAGTGTTGGCTCTCTCCAGCCCTGCTGAAGTATCTAGACGCCTGGTGGCTGAATGCAGACAGCTGGGAATATAACCTACACGCGGGGCGTTTGCTGCTCCTACAGGAGAGAAGCAAGGAGGCGTTGCAACACCTTCAGACTGCGCTGGGCCTTCAACCCTGTCATCCAGAGATCAGGTTTGACCAATCATTGCAGCATTTTAGACAAATACTGTATAGCAGAGCTGCCAACTTTTCGAAAAATCTTGGAGTGAGATTTGGTGGGGCCAATCAAAATGTTGTCGCCGTACAAAGCAAATTTTTTTTTAGCCATATATATATATACACACACACACTTCAATGGTTCACCACAGAAAACATTCTCTCTCTCTCTCTCTCTCTCTCTCTCCGCTCTCTCTCTCTCTCTCTCTCTCGTGCGCATGCGTGGGCGTCTGCTGAGCGAGTGTGGAGAGCGCGTGGTGAGTGTTGAGCGTTGTTTGAGTGTGTGTGAGTGATTTTTCGTGGCTGTTGTGCCTAGAGACTTTTTTTCACCCTCTGTTATTTTTCTATCTTTTCTTTTTTCTCTTTCTCTATTTTTTTTGGTTTGTTTTAATTGTTAGTAACAGTTGTTGCGGTGAGTTAATCCGGGCCGTGTGCTACCTGTATTTGGGGAAGCATGTCGGTCCCGGTTTCGCGAGGTCTGAATACACTCACGCGGCGCCACGCAGTGAAGGTGGCGTCCGCGGTCGGTGTAGAAGACTGTTGTTTGGCTATAGGAGAAGTTGTGGGCCATGAGTGCATTCTGTCAGCCTCAAAAATGAATAATGCCAATGTCATTTTTTTAAACAATGTAGATAAAGCAAATGAGCTAGTTGAGCGTGGTATTGTTATTGATGGTTTGTTTACACCTGTTCTCCCTTTGTCAATGCCATCTAAAAAAGTGACATTATCCAATGTTCCCCCGTTCATCAGTGACCAGTTGTTAAATCAATCTCTTTCTCGTTATGGTAAATTGGTGTCTCCTGTGATATAAAACAGTTTAATGTTGTAATATGTACTTTAGCCACTAGGTGGCGACCAAGTGCTTGGAAAGATGGGAGTGGCCGTGTTTAAAGAAATTCAAGGAAAACAGTCTGCAGTGTTCATGATAAGCAGTCACGTTAGCTCATGTGTTCAGCTAAATATTGAATGTTAATAAAGCACACACTCAAAAGGAACACAGTTGCTTTATTTAAACATTACATGGTGTCAGAAGTGGAGCGCCGTTAACACCATGGCAAAGTTTCAACCCCCGGACAGTTTTGATTTTAGTCACCCCGAACGATGGCCTGAATGGCGTCAGAGATTTCGCCGCTACAGGATTGCCACGAAACTGGACAAAGAAGAGGCTGAAGTTCAGGTCTGTACACTGCTTTATTCAATGGGAAAAGAAGCTGAACATGTGTACCAGACATTTACGTTCGGGGAGGAAGAAAGAGAGGACTATGATACTGTAGTCAGTAAGCTCGATGACTACTTCGTACCAAAAGTTAATGTTATTCACGAGCGTGCGCGATTCCACACGAGGGCTCAAAAGCCAGGTGAAATGGCCGAGGAATATATCCGTAGCCTCCACGAGCTAGCGAACACATGTGACTTCGGTGCTGCCAAGGATGAAAATATTCGCGACAGACTCGTGATTGGGATTCTGGACAGAAAGCTGTCAGAAAAGCTTCAGTTAACGCCCGACTTGACTCTTAGAAACGCCGTTGAGCTCGTGAGACAGGCGGAACAAGTCCGTGGACACGTTAATGAACAGGCTGCCAGCGTCAGTGCTCAAATCAATGAGGTGGCTGGCGCCAGAAAAAAAACCTACTACAACGAAAGAGGGAGACAGCACAGTGGCTCGAAACGTAATCAGACTGAGCATGTAATTGAGTGGAAATGCAAGAGATGTGGAAGAAATCATGGAAAAGGGGAGAGTTGTCCAGCAAAAGGTGCTGAGTGCCGCAAATGCAGGAAAAAAGGTCATTTCGCTGCTGTTTGTAGAACCCGAGAAATCCATGATGTCTGTAAACCACAAGAGGGCAGCATAACACATTTTCTGGGTGAGTTAACTCACATAGATGACAAAAGTGGAGCATGGATGGTCACACTCCCGATTCATGGCACAAACATAGACTTTAAAATTGATACTGGTGCAGACATAAGTGTCATTTCTGATAAAACCTTCTCTTTTTTGAAGTACAAGCCACAACTTAACAAAGTTAATGTGAAACTCGAGAGCCCAGGGGGTACTTTGCACTGCAAAGGACAGTTCAGAGCTTCAACTACCTTTAAAGACAAGCAGTACAGTTTTGAAGCATTTGTGGTGACTGGCCCCCATGTAAACAATCTCCTTGGCCGAGATACAGCAAGTGCAATGGGTCTAGTTAAGATGCTGGAAGAGCTTCAACCCATTTCCTTTTCTGAACTGGGACTTGTAAAGACAAAACCCATTAAAATCTGCCTGAAAGAGGATGCTGTACCGTATAGTGTGCACACTGCAAGACGGGTGTCCGTGCCCATGCTTGCAAAGGTCAAGGCGGAGCTGGAGAGAATGGTACAATGCGGTGTCATCGAGGAGATCACTGAGCCTACAGAGTGGTGTGCCCCTATGGTGGCTGTTCCGAAGAAGACAGGGCAAATTAGAATTTGTGTTGATCTAAAACAACTGAATAAAGCCGTAAAAAGAGAGAAATTTGTGCTGCCAACGGTCGATGACATTCTCCCTAGACTAGCACATGCCCAAGTTTTTTCACTTCTCGATGCAGCTAGTGGCTTCTGGCAGCTGCCACTGGATATGGACTGTGCTAAACTAACGACATTTATTACTCCTTTTGGAAGGTTTTTTTTTCGTAGACTACCGTTCGGAATCACTAGCGCACCCGAGATCTTCCAACGGGAAATGTCGGCAATCCTCAAAGACCTGGAAGGAGTTGCAGTTTTCATGGACGATATCCTAGTATTTAGCAACACTCCAGAGGAACATGAGCAGCGGCTGCAGAGGGCTCTGGAAGCCATTGACCGGGCTGGTCTAAAGCTGAATAAGGAAAAATGTCTGTTACGCCAGAGTCAACTCCGGTACCTGGGACATGTCATTGACAAGGAGGGCATACGCCCAGACACAGCCAAAATCGAAGCTATCACAAATCTCGAAAAGCCGAAAAACATCTCAGATCTAAGGAGAATGCTTGGAATGATCCATTACCTGGGCAGGTATGTTCCCCATCTCTCTGAGGTTACTCGACCTCTCAATGAGCTATTGAAGCGAGATGCAGTTTGGTACTGGGGATCTGTACAGGAGGAGGCCTTTGAAAATGTAAAGCACCTACTCACAGATGCTCCCGTACTAGCATTCTATGATGTCACAAAGCCCACAGTCGTTAGCGCAGATGCAAGCAGCTACGGTCTGGGGGGCGTTTTGCTACAGGACCATGAAGGACAGCTGAAACCAGTGGCCTACTGTTCCAGAGTGTTGACGGATGCTGAAAAAAGGTACGCCCAGATCGAAAAGGAGTGTCTGGCGGCTGTGTGGTCCTGTGAAAAATTCTCACGGTTCTTGTATGGATTGGAAAGTTTCATCCTGCAAACCGACCATAAACCACTGATTCCATTGATCAATGCCAAAGATCTTGATTCAGTTCCACTGAGATGTCAAAGGCTGTTACTGCGAATGATGCGTTACAATCCTGTCGCACAATATGTACCAGGCAAACAACTGGTGGTCGCTGATACGCTTTCACGACACCCTCAGTCAACCATCTCTTCTGTGGTCTCGGAATTAGTGCAAGAAGTGGAAGCTTATGAGAATGCAGTGAGTGGTGCATGGCCAATCTCTCCCACAAAGCTGGAATCTGTAAAAAGAGAGACCGAGATGGATTCCGAGCTACAAATGGTGAGGCAGTATGTGACCGATGGCTGGCCTAGGTATGCTGCTAATGTCCCACAAGCCATAAAATCATACTACAGTGCACGCCATCACTTGTCAATTTTCCAAGACCTGTTGCTTTATGATGACAGAATCATAATTCCCCAAAATATGAGATCTGAAATACTTCAACGACTGCATAGTGGTCACCAAGGCATCGTCAAATGTAGAGAGAGAGCCAGATCAAGTGTGTGGTGGCCAGGCCTAAGTAAGGAAATCCAGCAGTTAGTTAACAGCTGCAAGGACTGTATGGAATCAAGGCCTACACAGAGGAAGGAGCCACTTCTAACCACTCCACTGCCCGACCGTCCATGGGAGAGAATCGGTGCTGATATCTGTGAAGTGAATAAGCAGCATTACTTGGTAGTCGTGGACTATTTTTCAAGATACATTGACATAGCTCATCTTCAGGACTTGTCAGGTGAAACAACGCGTGCTTGCTTTAAGAACATGTTTGCACGATGGGGCTGTCCCAATGTTCTCTTTACTGATAATGGGCCACAGTTTAGTGGAAGTGCTTTCAAAGACTTTGCGAGAGACTATGATTTTCAGCACATTACTTCGAGCCCTTATTATGCCCAGTCGAATGGAGAGGCTGAGAGGGCAGTACAAACAGCTAAAAAGATTTTGAAGCAGTCTGACCCATTTACAGCTTTGATGAGCTACAGAGCCACACCCCTTCAAGCTACAGGTGTAAGTCCCGCACAGCTCATGATGGGTAGACAGATTAGAACTACAGTTCCCACACTAGAATCGCACCTGAAACTTGAATGGCCTGATCTTCGGCAAGTGAGAAAGGCTGATCAGAAAGCAAAGAGGAGCTATAGGAAGTATTACAACCAAAGAAACAGTGTCAGAAAATTACCAGAGATTCCTCCAGGAACTCCTGTTGCAGTCAAGCTGGATGTTGAAAGAGGGTGGATAAGATCTGGTACGATTCTCAGGAAATGTGAGACACCACGGTCGTACCTTATCCAATCTGAAACTGGAGTACTCAGACGAAATCGACGACACCTAATGCCCACAGTTGGTGATAATGAACCAGCATCTACTCCAGTTCAACAGACACATGGGCCAAAGGAAACTCATGGTCAGGAACAACTTGTGACTTCTATGCCTGTTAACACCCCAGACATTCCAGTACAGGTTGAAAAACAAGGAACTGGTCTATGTGAATCTGATTCCAGTCACACAACAGTCATTTCCCCGGAAAGGGTGAAAACAAGGTCTGGACGAATTGTCACAACTCCACAGAAATACAAGGATTTTGTGTGAAGAAAGAAAGAGAAGAAACATTCTTTGAAAAAAAAATGTTGTTTCTAACTAAAGTAATTTTATGTTTCATTGTTGCATTGTGAATTAACTCAAAAGGAAGGGTGATGTGATATAAAACAGTTTAATGTTGTAATATGTACTTTAGCCACTAGGTGGCGACCAAGTGCTTGGAAAGATGGGAGTGGCCGTGTTTAAAGAAATTCAAGGAAAACAGTCTGCAGTGTTCATGATAAGCAGTCACGTTAGCTCATGTGTTCAGCTAAATATTGAATGTTAATAAAGCACACACTCAAAAGGAACACAGTTGCTTTATTTAAACATTACATCTCCGATTAAAAAAATACCAATTGGAAGCGGATCTCCGTTGTTGAAACATGTAGTTTCTTTTAGGCGATTTGCCTACATGATTGTGAAAGATGACGCGGAATTAGACCTTACGTTCAAATTCCGTATAGAAGATTTTGACTATGTTGTGTTTGCAACAACAGGGAAAATGAAATGTTTTGGTTGCAACAAAGTGGGACATTTAGTGCGTGATTGCCCTGATAAAACATCTGCAACAGAGCAAAATGATGTAACTGTTCCTCCCGCGACAAGTTAACCCATAGACGAGTCAGACGCGATCGCGGCAGATCGGGCTGAACCTGAGCCGATTGCAAAAGAGCTGCAAGAGGTAAATCAGCCCCATTCTGCGATTGCTGTAATAAAGTCGTCTAACAAAAAGGCAGATGATGCCGAGTCCACCGGGTCTTTGAATGAAGGACGTACTTTGACGGATACTTGCCCAGGCAGTGACGCTGTAAACAAAGTGTCCGAGGTCTCCCAGCGCGAGGGAGAAGAACAGCTGTTGATCGAGCACAGAAGTGAGAATGATGGCATTGACAAAGAGACAGAACGCACTCTGTTTAAAGTACCGCTGAAGCGGAGGAAAAGTGAGAATAATTGTGAGTCAAGACCTGTAAAAAAAACAAATGTAGCTGAAAGTGAAGACCAGGGTGAGACAGAGAGTGATTGTGAATCCGATTCTAGCCTCTCTTTTTCTCAGAGTGAATGCGTGAGTCGAAACTATGAAGTGGAAGATATTAAACTCTTTCTTAAAGCAACCAAAAATAGAAGAGGAGTACGAGTGAATGAATATTTTCCTGACCTTAAGCAATTCATTGAAAGGACAAGGTGTCTGATGGCTGAAGGGTTTTTTACTAATAAGGAAATTTACAGGTTAAAAAAAATTGTGGGAAAACTCAGTACTGAAATTAGTAATGATGGTGGTGAAAAAAGCTAATTTAATGATAATCAGTGGTTTGTTTTTACTGTTTTGTTTTTTATTCATTATGGGTGAGGTTAGTGTTGCTTCAGTGAATATAAATGGAGCCAGAGATGTAAAAAAAAGAGTAACATTATATGAAATGTCTAAAGAGAAAAAACTAGATATTATTTTTCTTCAAGAAACTCACAGTGATGTAAAGAACGCTGCAGATTGGGAAAGGGAATGGGATGGCATCTCTATTTTAAGTCATAACACTGCTGTCAGTGGAGGAGTCGCCATTTTATTTTCTAAAAACTTTAAACCGGTTTCTTATGATGTTGAAGAGATTATAAAGGGCAGACTTTTAAAAGTTCGAGCTTTATTTGAAAACCATGTTTTTGTTTTTATTTGTGTTTATGTCCCTACCTCAGGAGTTGAAAGAATGTTGTTTTTAAATACCCTCAATTCAACCCTGCAAAATTGTAATAGTGAAGAGTTTTTGTTTCTGGGAGGTGATTTTAATTGTACAGAACAAAATATTGAGAGAAATCACATAGAGCCCCATGAGCCATCCCGTAAGAAGCTTATTCAAGTCATCAAAACACATGAACTGTGTGACATATGGAGACATGTTAATGGTAGTCTAAGACAATACACTTGGGCTCATACCCGTGGAAATGTTTTTTCTTTAGCTAGGTTGGATAGATTTTACGGTTTTAAACATCAATGTGGTATTTTTAGCAAATGTTTTATTGTTCCAGTTAGTTTTTCTGACCATAGTATGGTGTGTTGTTCTTTTATTTTGAACTTTACAAGACCAAATAGTGCTTATTGGCATTTTAACAATTCACTGTTAAATGATAAACAATTTAAGGAAAATTTTAAATATTTTTGGGAATCTTTTAGAGCCACAAAGAGTTCTTTCCAGTCATTGAAGCAGTGGTGGGATTTTGGTAAAGTGCAAATAAAACAGTTTTGTCAACAGCATACTCTAAATATTACTGTACAGTTATCAAAATCAATGAAAAACTTGGAGACGTCAATAGTTAAACTTCAAGAATTGGCGGATTCAACTGGGGGGAATAATGTTTTGGAAACTCTTTTAATGAAAAAAACTCAACTTGGCGATCTTTTAGAGGTTAAGGTGCAAGGAGCTCTGGTTCGGTCCCGTTTCCAGAATATTGACCAAATGGATGCTCCAACTAAATTTTTCTTTAATTTAGAAAAAAAGAACGGACAGAAAAGATTAATTCATGCACTGCGCTCTGAATCTGGTATGTTGTTATCTGACTCCATTTATATTAGAAAGAGAGCAGTTTGTTTTTATGAAAAGCTGTACAGCTGTGAATGTGTTGCAGAGCCTGACATTGACAATGTCTTTTTTGAAAGTTTGGCACAGGTGTCTGAGGATGCCAACACGGAACTCGGTAAGGCCATGAGCCTCGAAGAGTTGTACAAGGCCCTTCAGGGCATGGAATCCGGGAAGGTTCCCGGCATCGATGGTCTCCCAGTTGACTTTTATAAGTCTTTCTGGACAGTATTGGGGGAGGATTTGCTCGCGGTGCTCAACGAAAGTTTGGCTGGAGGGCGGCTGCCGTTGAGCTGCCGTCGAGCAGTTCTTACACTCCTCCCAAAAAAAGGAGATCTAACGGATATTAAGAACTGGCGTCCTGTGTCGCTGCTTTGTACAGATTACAAACTGCTCTCAAAAACTTTGGCAAATAGAATGGCAGAAGTAATGGAGCAAGTTATTCATCCGGACCAGAGCTATTGCATACCAGGTAGGTCAATTTTTGATAATATTTCCTTAGTGCGGGATATTCTAGAGGTCTCCAAGTTGTTTAATTTAGATTGTGCTTTGCTTTCCCTGGATCAAGAGAAGGCATTTGATAGGGTTGAACATAAGTACCTGTGGAAAACTTTAACAGCTTTTGGATTCTGCCAAGAGTTTGTGGATATGATTAAGATGCTGTATACTGATGTTGAGAGTTTGCTGAAAGTGAACGGTGGCTTATGCACTCCTTTCAAAGTTGGTAGAGGTGTACGGCAAGGATGTGCATTGTCAGGAATGCTTTATTCTTTAGCCATAGAACCATTATTGCAACAGATAAGAGTACATTTGAATGGGTTACAAATACCTGGCTCTAGTAGTAATATTCATTTATCAGCTTATGCTGATGATGTGATTGTAATGGTCAGTAGTCAAAAAGATATAGAGATTTTAATGAAAATACTTGAAGATTTTAAAGATATATCTTCTGCTAAAATAAACTGGAATAAAAGTGAAGCTTTTATATGTGGAAAGTGGACGAAACAAGAGTTAAGCATTCCTGGTGGTTTAATTTGGAGTAAAGGGGGTTTTAAATATTTGGGGGTCTTTTTAGGAGACGAGACGACTGTTTTGAAAAATTGGGAAGGGTTTATTGAGAAAGTTAAAGGTCGTTTAGCCAAATGGAAATGGCTAGCCCCAAACATGTCTTATAAAGGGCGTATTTTAATTATTAACAATTTAATTGCGTCCTCTCTCTGGCATAAGCTGGCATGTATAGATCCACCTTTAAAACTGATGAATGAAGTTCAAGCCTTACTGGTGGATTTTTTCTGGGATAAAATGCACTGGATCACCAAGAGCATTTTGTTTTTATCTAAAGAAGATGGTGGACAGGGACTGATAAACTTGCAAAGCAGAACAGCAACTTTCCGCTTACAATTTATTCAAAGGCTTCTTTCGGGGTCAAGTGACTTTTGTTGGAGAGTGGCTGCATGTGCTATTTTACGGAGTCTGGGAGGCCTACAGATGGACAAATCTCTCTTCTTTTTAGACCCCCTAAGACTGGATACTTCCAATATGCCAATTTTTTATCGCAACCTTTTTAAAGTATGGGGTCTTTTCAATCAACAAAGGACAACATGTAAGGAATCACTCTTCTGGTTGTTAAATGAACCCGTAATACATGGAACACGTTTAGATATTTCTGCTGTTGGACACACTTTTCATGGACTAAATGACATCCTTTGCAAATCCAAGGTCACTACCTTAAGTCAATTGTTAAATATGGCTGGTCCAAATTTTATGAATATTGAGAAGGTAGCTTCACAGTTGGGAATGTTTTCAACCCGTATAGTTGCTCAACTGATGGCAAAGTGGCAGTCTGCTCTCACAAAGGAAGAAAGACTTTTATTAACGGATTATTGTACAGGAGTAGAGACTCCTAATGCGAAAGACCCTTTTCCGGCTATACTTTTGTCTCCCAAACTAGAGGATTGTACAGGTCTGCTTTTAAAAACTGGGAAGTCTTTGTGTTTAGATTTCTTTTCGGTTACAGGGAAAATTTTGTACAAAGCTTGTGTTTTGGTTTTTAACAAGAAGATTTTAGATAATAAAATTGACACACCATGGCGATCTGTCTTAAAACTGGATGAGAATGTTAAGCCTGAATGGAGAAGTTTGTATAAGCCACCGTTAACAAAGAGAGTAGGTGATATACAATGGAGGGTTCTCCATGGGGCAATAGCTGTCAATGCTTTTATATCTGTTTTAAACCCTGAGGTTAGTTCTGAATGTCCTTTTTGTTTTAAAAGAGAAACTGTTTTTCATGCGTTTATGGAGTGCTCTAGGTTAAAGCCCTTATTTAACGAATTGAAAAATCTTTTTGATGTGTTTAATGAAACATTTTCTATGGAAGTATTTATTTTGGGTGCTAAATATGTGCAGAAAAGACGAGTTGATTGTCAATTAGCGAATTTTATCTTGGGTCAAGCTAAACTAGCTATATACTCAAGTAGGAAAAATAAGATTGAGCAGAGGTCTGGATGTAATGTAGTTGTTTTGTTTTCAACTCTTGTAAAGTCTAGAGTGCTGATTGATTTAAATTTTTATAAATCTATGAATGATATTTTGTCTTTTGAACTAAAATGGTGCAGCAAAGGAGCATTGTGTTCTGTGTTTGAAGATGAATTGCTTTTCACACATTTTTTGTAATTTTTTCTTTATGAGATGATTTTGTAAACCTGTGTCTGGGTAAAAGTTGTAATAAAGAGTATTCAAAATTCAAACAAATTCTCTCTCTCTCTCTCTCTCTCTCTCTCTCTCTCTCTCTCTCTCTCTCTCTCTTGTGGGATTGTGGGTAGTGGGAGGAGTTTAGAGTTCGGGAACACGCTTTTGAGAGTTTGTTACTTTTAATCTTTTTCACGGTTTCTTTTATTGGAAATTTCGTTGAGAGATTACATTTATTTAAGGGACTTTTTTTAGCGTGCTGACTGAGGTCGCCAAACTTGACGAATGGGGTCAAGCGGAGATCTCTCACGCCTGACTCTTAGACATGGATTGAAATGTACACCTGATGATTCCATATCTGTGGAAGATGTGTTGGTTGCAGTCAGCGAACAGGTTGGTGGGTTAAATATCAAGTCAGCTTCTAGAATGAACAAAGCTGTTGTTGTTTTTCTCGCAGATGTTCAGATGGTAGATGGTTTGATTGAACGCGGAATTACAGTTAATGACACGTTTGTGCCGATATTGCCGTTATCAAGCCCATCAAAGAAAATCGTGCTATCGAACGTTCCACCGTTTATTAAGAACGAAGCTATTCAAGGAGTTCTCGAAAGATATGGCAGATTAACAGCACCTATAAAAATGATCCCAATAGGTCTAAAAAATCCGGATCTCAAGCATGTTATGTCTTTTCGGCGATGCACATACATGATATTGAATGAACAACAAGATCCGCTCAACTTGGCTGTAAAGTTGACTAATGAAGGCAAAGATTATACAATCTTCATAAGTTCGGATCACATGAGGTGTTTCTCGTGCGGAGAACAAGGGCATGTTAGACAAACATGCCCAAATAAACAAACTGATAAGCCGTCTAATTTGCAAACAATTCAGCAACACATTGGACAAAATAATGACTTTGTCCCTGGTGTTGAAACGGCACCAAAAGAAAACACTGATGTGGTAAATAGTGATAAGGGCGAGGAGATCGTCAATCAGGTAAATAACGTTAGTGGAGAGAAATCCAACCTGACGGTTAATGAAGATGATAAACGATCGGAAAAAGAACAAACGGAAATAGAAAACAATAAAGCCAACGGTGAAAGTGAGGCAGCTGATGATAGTAATACTCAGATCTCTATGAGTTCAGAATATGCGTGTTCTGAAAATGATTCTGAGAATGATCTTGAGAGTATAGGCAGTGTTTCTGATATGGACGATTCTGAAAGAATAGAGTCTTTGGACTCTAAATTGTACACAGTAAAGCAAATTAATGACTTTCTAGATGAAACCAAAGGAGCTCGTAAACCACTAATTGTGAAATTTTTCCCAGATTTGAAGAATTTTTTGGAGTCGTGTAAAACTGCATTGAACAAGGCAACCTTTGAAGAACTTCGTAGACAGAAGCGATATCGCCTTAAGAAAATAGTAACAAAGGTAAAGGGCATGATAAAAGCTAATGCAAAGAAGGACTGAACCTGGGTTTAGATGCCTTTTGCTTTTGATAGTCTGAATCATGGCATCCATGAACTTTGGATCTTTGAATGTTAATGGATGTCGTGGTGCTGAAAAAAGGTTTGCTTTGTTTGATTTTTTGAATTGGAAAAAAGCGAGTGTAGTTTTTCTGCAAGAAACACACACAGATGTGGATAATCAGGTGCAATGGTTAAGTGAGTGGAAAGGTGAAGCTTTTCTTAGCCATGGTTCTAATATTAGTGCTGGAGTAGCAGTTCTTATTTCTCCTGATGTACAAACGTCTCGGTTACGTATGGTAATCCTCGTTCCCTGAAGGAGGGAACGGAGACGTACGTCGGTAATAACCGACGAATTGGAATTGGGATCACTTCAGAGAGCCCCTATCAGCTTCGAGAACTTAAGAACAGGCCAATGAACAATTGGCGTGCGAGATTTGCATCTCGCGCTCCGCCCCGCGCCGCGGGTATAAACAGGAAGCGAGAGCACCGCACTGACGTTTTTCACTGAGGAGCCGAACCAGTGACTCGGCCAAGCAGTGATGGAAGGAACTGTGGCGACGGGACGTACGTCTCCGTTCCCTCCTTCAGGGAACGAGGGTTACCATACGTAACCGAGACGTTCCCTTTCAGTCGGTCACTACGACGTACGTCGGTAATAACCGACGAATTGGGATCCCTATGGAAAACGCCACAGTTACTACCACTTCCAGCGCCCAGCGAGAGCCCCTCAGACCCCGTTCTGAAGCGGGCGGGAAGATTCACGCTAGAAGAGTCATACTGCTGTTCCGCAAGACCCATTCAGCAGACTTGATTGGATAACGCTGGGAAAGCGTGCCCGAAGGACGCTGCGGGAGCCACATCATGCCCGGAGGGAGTTACCATGTGGAGAAACACGTATGGGCTGGCCGTGGGCAGCACAACATACGGAGTCCCAGGGGAGGCCCCGGCCTAATGCAGGCGGAGAACGACACCGTACTGAGACGGCAGAGAACTCTGCCAAGGGAAGGACACGAGCTCGCCGTAGGGAGCTGTACCGTGGAAATACACGTATGGGACCGCCGTAGGGGTCACGACATTCGGAACCCAGCCTGACACAAGTTCCACTAATGCATACGAGTGCCAGACCTGGCGTCGGACGCTCCGCAACATCCGACTGCCGAGGGGTGCGGAGGACTCAACAGGGTTCGCCAATCCTGGGGAACTCGACTGGAGAAAATAAGCGCACGTATCCGTTCCAGGGGAAGGGAATGGCGCAGCAAGCCGACACTAGAACGGGCACTTCAGTGAAGCTGACTATGGGAAGCGAGCACACGAGAAGCCACCGGCTCTACACGCAGGCTATAAAATCTAGCGAACGTGTTGGGTGTCGCCCAGCCCGCAGCTCTACAAATGTCTGTCAGCGAGGCGCCACGAGCCAACGCCCAGGAAGAAGCTACACCCCTGGTGGAGTGCGCTCTAACCCCGAGCGGGCAGGGCACGTCTTGGGATTCATACGCCAAGACGATGGCATCCACTATCCAGTGGGCCATCCTCTGCTTGGAGACAGCCTTTCCCTTCTGCTGTCCTCCGTAACAGACGAAGAGCTGCTCTGAGGTCCTGAAGCTTTGCGTTCTGTCCACGTAAGTCCGGAGAGCACGGACGGGACAGAGCAAAGCTAGGGCTGGGTCTGCCTCCTCCGAAGGCAGCGCTTGCAGGCTCACCACTTGGTCCCGGAAGGGAGTAGTGGGAACCTTGGGCACATATCCAGGCCGGGGTCTCAGGATCACCTGAGAATCACCCGGCCCGAATTCCAGGCACGATTCGTCGACCGAAAATGCCTGCAGGTCCCCTACCCTCTTAACTGAGGCCAATGCAATCAGGAGTATTGTCTTTAGAGACAAGATCTTAAGCTCTACTGACTGTAAAGGCTCGAAGGGCGCCCTCTGAAGTGCGGTCAGCACCAGAGTCAAGTCCCAAGAGGGTATAGAAGAAGGGCGAGGAGGATTTAGTCTCCTCGCTCCCCTTAGGAACCTGACGATCAGATCATGCTTGCCTAAGGACTCACCATTAATGAGGTCATGGCTTGCGGCGATGGCGGCAACATATACCTTGAGGGTGGAGGGAGACAGCCTTCTCTCCAACCCGTCTTGAAGAAAAGATAGCACAGATCCGATCGAACATTTCCGGGGGTCTTCTCGGCGAGAAGAGCACCAGTCGACGAACAGGTTCCACTTCAACGCATATAGCCGTCTCGTAGAGGGGGCTCTGGCGGAAGCGATGGTGTTGACTACCGCTTGCGGTAGGTCACCTAGAACCTCCGCGTCCCATCCAGGGACCAGACATGGAGTTTCCAGAGGTCTGGACGCGGGTGCCATAGGGTGCCCCGTCTCTGAGACAGAAGGTCCTGCCTCAGAGGAATGGGCCAAGGAGGTGCTGTCGCGAGGAGCACTAGTTCCGGGAACCACGTCCTGTTGGGCCAGTACGGAGCTACCAAGAGGAGTTGCTCCTCGTCCTCCCTGACCTTGCACAGAGTCTGTGCAAGAAGGCTCACTGGGGGAAACGCATATTTGCGCAGAGCCCGGGGCCAGCTGTGTGCCAGTGCATCCGTGCCGAGGGTCCCCTCGGACAGGGAATAGAACAACTGGCAGTGGGTCGTGTCGTGGGCGGCAAACAGATCGATCTGTGCGGCCCCAAAGCGACTCCAAATCAGCTGGACCACCTGGGGGTGGAGTCGCCACTCTCCGGGAAGCACTGGCAACCGCGACAGCTCGTCGGCCGCACGGTTGAGCAGGCCCGGAATGTGAATAGCACGAAGGGACCTCAGATGCTTCTGACTCCACAGGAGGAGATGGCGGGCGAGTTGGGACAAACGGCGGGAGCGTAGACCACCTTGTTTGTTGATGTACGCAACGGCCGTCGTGCTGTCCGTCCGGACCAGAACGTGCTTGTCTTTGAGCGACCCTTTGAGGCGGCTGAGAGCAAGACGAACTGCCAGCAACTCTAGGCAATTGATATGCCATTGCAGTTGGGGCCCCGTCCACAGACCCGATACTGCAAGCCTGTTGTACGTGGCACCCCAACCCGTGGGTGAGGCATCCGTAGAGACAACATGATGCCTGGACACTTGTTCTAGAGGCACTCCTGCCCGTAGAAATGAAGGGTCCGACCACGGGGTGAGGGTTTGGCGGCATCTCGGCGTCACTTGGACACGGAGGGACCCGCTGTGCCACGCCCATCTCGGGACCCGGTCGTGTAGCCAGTGCTGAAGCGGTCTCATATGAAGCAGCCCTAGCGGCGTTACTGCGGCTGCTGCTGCCATATGCCCCAGGAGCCTCTGAAAATGTTTCAGTGGAACCGCTGTACTGCGTTTGAGCGTACTCAAGCAGCTCAGCACCGACTGGACGTGCTCCTCTGTGAGGCGCGCAGTCATGGCGACCGAGTCGATCTCCATCCCGAGAAAAGAGATCCTCTGTACGGGACAGAGTTTGCTCTTCTCCCAGTTGACCCGAAGACCCAACTGGCTGAGGTGCCGGAGCACCATGTCCCTGTGTTCGCACAACTGCTCCCGCGACTGGGCAAGAATCAGCCAGTCGTCGAGATAGTTGAGGATGCGAACACCACGCTCTCTCATGGGAGCAATGGCCGCCTCCGCGACTTTCGTGAAGACACGGGGCGACAGGGACAAGCCGAAGGGTAGGACTTTGTACTGGTATGCCCGTCCGTCGAAAGCAAAGCGTAGAAACGGTCTGTGTCGAGGAAGAATCGAGACATGAAAGTACGCGTCCTTCAGGTCGATCGCTGCAAACCAATCCTGGGGACGGATGCACCTGAAGATGCGTTTCTGGGTTAACATTCGGAACGGCATCCTGTGAAGGGAGCGGTTCAAGTAACGCAGATCCAGGATCGGTCGTAACCCGCCACCTTTCTTGGGTACAATGAAGTACGGGCTGTAGAACCCGGACTTCATATCGGCTGGAGGGACCGGCTCTATCGTGTCCTTCGCCAATAGGACAGCGATCTCCGCCTGAAGCACGGGGGCGCCCTCCTTCGGTATAGAAGTGAAGTGGACACCCCTGAACTTCGGGGGACGCCGGGCGAACTGAATCGCATAGCCGAGTCTGATGGTGCGGATGACCCAGCGAGACGGGCTGGGGAGCGCTAGCCAGGCCCCCAGAGACCGAGCAAGCGGGATCATCGGCACCACGGACGTACCCGGAGCGGGGCAGCGCAGCGGAACGCAGGGGCCCCAGGACGACATGGGAGTGGTCCGTGCAGGGGTCTGGGTCTGACACACGACCTGCATCCGCTGAGGGGACAGGCGAGCGTGGGGAGGCACTTTGTGTGCGTCCGCACAACCGACGCCCCCTGTTGGCGAGGAGAGAGGTGTCTGAGGGGTACGAGGCATGGTAGCGTCGCATACCGCCAGACGCGCTCTCTTGGCACCCAGAGATTTTGGAAACTGCTCTTTTATTGAAAATTTGGGTGCCACTGGCACTGGGGCCAGTGGCGGAACAGAAAGAAAAATGTGGTTCCCCCGGCCCTCCACCGGGGGAAGGAGTGGTGCTGCAGCCATCTCCTGAAGAGCAGTTTCCTCCATCTCTGGGCGGCCCGTCTCAGGGTCTCTTCCGACGGCGCTTGCCACCTGGCTTGGCAGCGGCCTGAGCGGGCTGGACGTTCTTCCCGCGACCGGCTCCACGCCCACGGCCGGTGGAAGGCTGCTGCTGGGCTGGGGCGGGAGCGGGGGCGGCCGCAGGAGGACGTCCTCGGCGACGGGCAGGCGGAGGTGCTGCAGCCGGCGGCTGGGTGGAGGCAGCAGCGGGCCGCCGGTGCAGGATGTGTTTGATGGCCTCCGTCTGCTTCTGGGCGGCCGAGAATTGCTGGGCGAAATTCTCGAACGCGTCGCCGAACAACCCGGCCGACGATATGGGGGAGTCCAGGAACCGGTTCTTGTCAGTCTCCCTCATGTCGGCCAGGTTAAGGTGGACATCGCCTGACCCACGGAACGGGCGGTAACTTTCGTCGCCCGGAGGGCGAGGTCCGTCGCCGCCCGGAGCTCCCGGAGGAGCTCTGGGTCAGACCTACCCTCGTGCATGTCCATGAGCGCCTGGGCTTGGTGCACCTGAAGCAACGCCATGGCATGCAAGGCAGACGCGGCCTGTCCGCAGGACCTGTAGGCCTTCGCAGTTAGACTGGACGAAAACCTACAGGCTTTGGACGGGAGACGAGGATCACCACGCCACTCGGAGGCGAACGCCGGACGCAGCTGCATCGCGACGGCGCGTTCGACCGGCGGGATCCCCTCGTAACCCTTGGCCTGTCCACCGTCAAGGGTAGTGAGGAGGGAGGAGCCTCCAGGTCTGTTTCTGGCACTGAAGGGTGTCGTCCACGACCTGGAAAGCTCCTCATGCACCTCCGGGAAGAATGGCACTGGGGCGGGACGCTGAGAACCAGCGCGACCCCCCCCAGGAACCAATCATCCAACCTAGAAGGTTCGGGACGTGGTGGAGGGTTCCACACAAGCCCGACCTTTTCGGCGGCCCGGGAAAGCATAGCCGTCAACTCAGGGTCCGACTCAGCCGTTGCCACTCTCCCAGAGGGAGGCAGTACAGCTGAATCCTCATCCTCTGAGGACTGGAACTCCCCCTCCGATGCTGCGATCGACATCTGCTCGTCCGCGGGCGCTCCGAAAGAGATGACTGGGCGCCCGTGGGCGGGACCAGCGATCTCTTCCGGTGGCGCCACCGGCAGCGGTGCTTGAGAGGGTTCAGGGACCTGCGTAGGGACACTAGGCGGGTTTGTCCTGAATGTTATCCTCAGATCACCCCGGCCATCCGTCGAAGTAGGTCTATCCTGGTTAGGGATAGCTCTAGATCGAGGTATGGGGAGGGGGACTTCTCGACCTAAGCACCGCAATAGTCATGTTCCCGCAGTGAGAACACGAGCTATTCACAAACGCTGCCTCAGCGTGCTGTAAGCCCAGGCACGTGATGCAGTGAGTGTGGCCGTCAGCGGGCGAGAGGGAACGACCGCATCCAGAAACGCACGGGTGGAATGACATCTTGAAAAAGACGCAGTGTCACACCCGTGTTGCTCTTTTTGTGAGGAAACGCTCTTTTAAGAGAGTGCTGAAGCACCCAGGGAAACCGCGGCAACACACAGGGGATAGTGCAGCCTGTGTTTGCACTCAAAGAAAGGAACGCCCACCGATACCAACAGATTGCTGTGATAACAGCAGTTTGTTCCTTCTAGCAGCTGAGTTCGCGGTCCCGCTGGAAAGCGCCGTCACACCAGCACACGATCCTCTTCTCTGTTGAATCTCTTTCGCTGAAAAGACAGGAAAGCAGTCTCTGCAACTTCAAACGCCGGTTCGGCTCCGAAGTGAATGACGTCAGTGCGGTGCTCTCGCTTCCTGTTTATACCCGCGGCGCGGGGCGGAGCGCGAGATGCAAATCTCGCACGCCAATTGTTCATTGGCCTGTTCTTAAGTTCTCGAAGCTGATAGGGGCTCTCTGAAGTGATCCCAATTCCAATTCGTCGGTTATTACCGACGTACGTCGTAGTGACCTACTGAAAGGGAATCAAAGATAGTAGAGTTGAAGAAATTATACCTGGCAGAATGCAAATGATAGATATTAAGTTATACGAGTTGTCTTTCTCTCTTATTAATATTTATGCCCCAAACGATGGTGTAGAAAGAGTTTCCTTTTTTAAGAAATTAAAGGAGGTTATTTCAAAAATCCCGCAAAATAGTATAATATTTTTAGCTGGTGATTTTAATTGTACTCTTGATTATACTATGGATCGGAATCATGTTGAACCGCATCAAAATTCAGCGAAAACTCTCAAAACCATTGTCCAGTATCATAATCTTGTGGATATATGGAGGGAAGCTTTTCCTTGTGATAAACAATATACGTGGCTGAAAATTAATTCTAACACCGTTTCTGGTGCACGACTTGATAGATTTTATGTTCAAATGAATAAGAGAGGAAGATTTTTTAATAGTAACATTTCGCCAACATCATTTTCTGATCATCATTACATTGCGGTAACTATGACAACAGTACAAAGTTCTTCCTACCATAAAATGTGGCGTTTTAATAATAGATCACTACAAGACAAACTCTTTTTTGGGGAGAGTGGAGAGAGAGAAAGTTACAGTATAAAACGTTAAGTCAGTGGTGGGATATTGGAAAAGTACAGATTCAGATCTTCTGCCAACAATATACAAGCAATCGAACGAATGAACTGAAAGAAAAGGTCCAGTTTTTGGAACAGCAAATCCTCAAGTTAAGCAGTTCCATCAGTGAGGGCGAAGAGACGGAAACAGCAAAAAGCTTAAAAGAGTATAACTTGATTTTGAAGAATTTGTATGAAGAAAGAAGTCGTAGTGCATTCATACGGGGAAAATATCTTCATTTAAACAGCATGGATTCTTCAACTACTTTCTTTTTCTCATTGGAGAGGAAGATTAGAGAAAAGAAGAATATAAATCATCTTAAATTGTCAAATGGAAAAGAAATAACGGGAAAGAAAGAAATAATTTCACAAGCTTTACTTTTTTATGAAGATTTATACACGGGAAAACCTTGCGATCTTGAAGCAACTAATCAGCTTATAGAAGGACTTCCACATCTTGAAAAAGAAGATGAAGCTGAATTGGAGAAACCTTTGTCTTTTCAAGAGTTAACCATGGCTGTTCAGCAGCAGTCTCCAGGAAAATCACCAGGATTGGATGGATTGACTTCTGAATTTTACAAAGCGTTCTGGTCTCTTATTGGACAGGATTTGTATGCTGTGTTTCTTGAAAGTTCTGAATCAAAAGTCTTACCCCTCAGTTGCAGAAGAGCTGTAGTGACTCTTTTACCCAAGAAAGGAGATCTTGGTTTATTAAAGAATTGGCGACCAGTCTCTCTTTTGGGAACTGATTATAAAATATTATCTAAGACTCTGACAAATCGTCTCAAGAAGTGTATAGCATCTATTATCCATGAAGATCAGTCTTACTGTGTACCAAAGCGATCTATATTTGACAATCTTTTTCTTGTGCGAGACATGTTGCACTTAACTGAACTGCACAAACTTGATCTTGGTCTTGTGTGTTTGGACCAGGAAAAAGCCTTCGACAAAGTTGATCATGAATATCTGTTCAAAACCCTTGAAGGCTTTGGCTTTGGGAAAGGTTTTATTTCATGGATAAGGCTTCTGTATAAGGATGTTCATAGTATGCTGAAAATCAACGGAAATCTGACAAGGCCTTTTTCTGTACGTAGAGGAGTGAGACAGGGGTGCAGTCTATCTGGGCTCTTGTACATCATTTCCATTGAACCGATGTTGAAGATGTTGAGAGAGAAACGGCAAGGATTTTCCGCACAGGTCAATTGGGAAAAAGCGGATACTTTGTTGCTAGGTCATTGGTTGAATCAGAATCCACCTCTGCTTCCAAATCAGCGCCTTTGGAATAAAGAAGGTGTTAAGATACTTGGACTGTTTTTTGGGACTGAGCAGTACATGGGAAAAAACTGGGAAGGTCTAATAGAAAAAGTGACAGGCAAGCTCCTGAGATGGAAATGGATTCAAGCCCAGCTATCTTTCAGAGGCAGAGTGTTAGTAGTGAACAATCTAGCCGCCTCAATGCTGTGGCATCGTCTAACAGTGCTGGACCCTCCAGAAGAACTTCTGTCACAACTTCAAAAAGCTTTTGTAGACTTTTTTTGGGGTGGCCATTATTGGCTCCCCCCTGGAGTACTTTGTCTTCCTGTGATTGAGGGTGGTCAAGGATTAATTCATTTAGCCTCTAAGGTGAAAGCCATGAGGTTACAAACTGCCCAAAAACTGCTCTATACATCGGACTCTGTACCGTGGATCAGTTTTGGTCTTGCCATTCTAAGGGGGGAAAACAAGATGGAATTTGATAAAGAAATGTTTTTGATTTCTGGAAAAGTTGTAACGGATATGTTTGGGATCAAGTTTTATGGATCGGTTTTTAAAGCTTGGAGTTATTTTAAGTTCGAGCGAAAAGAACATTTTGGCTTTGATGAACCACTTCTTTATAATCCTTGGTTTTCCCCAAAATGTACAATTTCTGACACTGATATTTCTAACCTTGTTTCAGCTGGGGTAACTAAGGTTGGAGATTTGGTTGATTTGACAAATAGAGAGTGGTTTTCAGTACCTTTTTTTACAACAAAGATTGGAGGTAGATCAGAGAGAATAATTGGAAATATATTGAAGAATTTGAAAAGTTCTTTTCCTATAGTTTTAGAGGAATGTATAACCAATTTTATGTCTGGAAATGATTATATAAATGTTATTTTTCCAGAAGTGTATATAACTCCACAGGTAGACCAAGTTTGGAATGAAAGTGGTGTTAATGTGAACAATTTGCTATCTTTTAAAGGGTTACAAAGTCTTCCTTTTTCTGTAGTGAACAAACTAAATCTATAAAATGTTTGTGTAAAGTCTTTTTTTGTGGGGCAGTTAAGAGAGAGGAGAGACACAAAATGGAGAACTCATTTCTCAGAGTCAGGAAATAAATCACCTTCTTGGCGGTTATTGTATAAAAACCCCCTACCAAAGAGATCTGGTGATTTACAGTGGCGGATTTTGCATTGTGCATTACCAACTAAAGTGTTTTTGTTTAAATGTAACTATTCAGTTTCAGCACTTTGTACTTTGTGTAATGAATTGGAAACTGTTTTTCATGTTTTTTGTGAATGTTGCAAATTATCCCCGCTTTTCAATATTTTGGATAGAATTTTGAGTAGTTTAGGAATAATTTTTTCGAAAACAGTTTTTATTTATGGTTGCAAATATTCTCGTGATAAATGGGAATTCTGTACTTTTTCCAATTTTTTGGTTGGTCAAGCAAAACTAGCCATTTGGAAGGCTTATAAAATTGAAATGGAAGGACAAGAAGTTAATATGGTAAATATTTTTAAGGCCTTGGTTGAGTCTAGAATTAGATTAGAATATGAATTTAATAAAATGAACAGTAATCTCCTAATGTTTGAGAAGAAATGGTGTGTAAACAAAGGGTTGATTTTTATAGAAGGTGAAGAGATTTTTTTTAACTGGTAAATGGTTTGTCATATGATGTTTTTTGTATGTTAAAAGTTCTTTTTTAATGGTAGAATAAATTGCTCTTAAAAGTCAAAAAAAGTCTCTCTCTCTCTCTCTCTCTCTCTCTCTCCCCATCTCCATCTCTCCATCTCTCCATCTCTCCATATACATATACACACTTCAGTGGTTCACCACAGAAAACATTCTCTCTGCATTAACATTTGAATGGGGTAGTATTGTTTTTTGTTGTTGATTTCTTTGTCTATTAAGACAAAATGCATCTATAAGACACAATTTTAAAAGCACTATGTAAAGGCATGATTTTGTCTAAATAGAACTACTTTAACTTACAAGCCACTTGTAAGTTAAACTAGTTAAGTTACATTCAAGCTACCCTTTTGAAAAAAAAATTGCTAAGTCACTATCAAAAAGCATTTTTACAATAGCATTGTTACAAATAACTGAACAATTGTTAATGAAGAATGTTATAATATTTGGGGTTTCGAGCAACATAATGCAATAAATTATGATTTCAAAGAGTATGGGGTGAATTCAGGGTTATTGGGACACTTTTTTCCCAGTCATTTCAATGGCAAAAACTGTCAGAATAATTCGATTTTGTAAACCCAATACTTTTTTGGTTGAATGGTGATAAACGGTATATATCCCGGTATTTTCTAAGTTTTTCTATTTGGAAAAAATAAATCTGTAGGCCTACATATTTTAATAATAATTTTATTTCACGTCCTGCCCACTGATGTCCTAAAAGCAATGTTGATATTGAAATACAGTGAATGTAATGTAGGCTATGCAATACATTGTGCAAAAAAGGGGGTTTATACGTTGGCCAAAAACAAAATTAATCATTTTGTTTTTAAATTCACTAAACTCAAAATTTAAATAAAAACAAAAGCATATTAGAATACTTTACCCCATAATGGTCACTTTCATAAAAATATATTTACTTGTGGGTTTAATATTCCCCATATGGCACATTTACCGTCCAACAACAAATATTTTAGAAATATGTATATTTTAGTCAGAATTATTGCGTTCCTATTCTATTGTGCTCCTTCTTGATTCAGTTGCAGAAGCTCGTCCTCTCCAGACAGCAAAATGGACATATTTGCATGACTTTCTAACATTTACAGATGGAGAATATCCCTGTGAAATGTTAGTTATGCACTGAGGAAAGCGCCACATTTCAAACGCATTAAACACCGCAAATAGGCTATTTGTAAATATAGCCTATCTGTCATCTCCCAGAGCATCTGAAAGGGCAAGCTGCTTTAACTATACATGTTAACTATATCTTACCAGTTATTTTGAAGCCCTCAATATAAAATATGTGTCATGCTTAGGACAAATTGTATACGCACTTTCCCTGCATCAGCTCATTCTACTCCGCTATTTTTCAGATGCGTTCGTATCAATCTACTCGAGAATGCTCGCGTGGCTTTGCTTGACTTTTTCTTTTCGTTTCAAATTTTTTAGTTTAAAAATGAACATTTCAATCTTTCTATACACATATTTCTCATGTCTGTGAGGCAAGTAGCTGCTGAGTTTGGGTTTATTTGAGATGCACTCCAGTTCATGTGCAAAGTGTGATCGCCCCAGCGCCTCCATGTCACGATTATTGTCTGCTATTGCCTATTTGCTTATTTATTAAATCCAGGCAATTGAAACACGGATTAAAATTAAGATAAGCTACAATTTATACAAAACAAAATTAACTTTAAAGAAATTCAACATCATTTCTGACCCTATGTCTTTGACTTTGTCTATGCACTTTTCATAATAGCCTAGATGGAATTTAAAATAGCCCTATAATATTTAAACATAAATATTAAACAAAATAGCTACATTTAATAGCTACAACAAGTACAGGCAAATTTCATGTCAGAACTGGATTTGAGCGAAGTTTGTTTTACTGGTGAGCACGCAGTTCAGTTCGCAGTTACGGAAGTGAGTTAGACTGCAGTTCATGGACTGGCCACTAGAGACAGACTCCAGAAGGAGCAGAATCTCATTGAGCTCATGTTAAAATGGCCAACTTTACAGCAGAAGAACACATGTTTACAGTCTGGGACAAACTGTGCTTTTGGTCTGTACGGCTAATGTTGCCCTTCATGACGACTGTGAGGGGGGGAATGTTTTTATAACTCATTGGTTTACATTATATAAAGCCTTAAAGTTCTGCATAATTAAGGGCGTGGCCACTTTGAGTGACAGGTGGATTGCCGTTTGTCTGCTGTCTGTTAGTCATAACGTCACCTCAGCTTCGCCCACGTCCCGCCTCTTCGCCCGCCTCTTTGCCCACGAGCGGAAAAGATGGCGACGGCCAGCTCGACCCGACTTTACGCTTCAAAACTGCTCTTCAGAATCATATGGGTGACGTCACGGACACTACGTCCATATTTTTTTACAGTCTATGGTATTTACGTGCTTCTAACTGGCAAGCAGATTGACGCGATTTGAATGACGCAATTCACGCGAATGAGGTGGCGCGAATGACGCGATTCACGCAAATGAGGCGGCGCGAATGACGCGATTCACGCGAATGAGGCGGTGAGAAGGACGCGATACACGCAAATGAGGCAGCGTGAATGACGCGATTCACGCGAATGAGGCGGCGAGAAGGACGCGATACACACAAATGAGGCAGCGTGAATGACGCGATTCACGCAAATGAGGAGGAACGAATGACGCGATTCACGCGAATGAGGCGGCACGTATGACGCGATTCACACGAATGAGGCGGCGCGAATGACGCGAATGAGGCGGCGCGAATGACGCGATTCACGTGAATGAGGCGGAGCGAATGAAGCGATTCACACGAATGAGGCGGCACGAATGACGCGATTCACGTGAATGAGGCGGAGTCAATGAAGCGATTTAAGCGAATGAGGCGGCACGAATGACGCGATTCACTCGAATGAGGCGGCACGAATGACGCGATTCACGCGAATGAGGCGGCACGTATGACGCGATTCACACGAATGAGGCGGCGCGAATGACGCGAATGAGGCGGCGCGAATGACGCGATTCACGTGAATGAGGCGGAGCGAATGAAGCGATTCACGCGAATGAGGCGGCACGAATGACGCGATTCACGTGAATGAGGCGGAGTCAATGAAGCGATTTAAGCGAATGAGGCGGCACGAATGACGCGATTCACTCGAATGAGGCGGCACGAATGACGCGATTCACGCGAATGAGGCGGAGTGAATGAAGCGATTCACGCGAATGAGGCGGCACGAATGACGCGATTCACGCGAATGAGGCGGCGCGAATGACGCGATTCACGCGAATGAGGCAGTGTGAATGACGCGATTCACACGAATGAGGCGGCGCGAATGACGCGTTTGACGTGTGATTCGTGCGTCAAGATAAGATGACGTTTTTTCGCCTGCCATTTTGCGTGTCGTGTGCACACTCACATTGGCGCCGTTTGTTTTGTCACGAGGCGTTAAACGTCTGCGTTAAACGTGCGCGAAAAGGTCCTGGTGTGAACAGGCCTTTATTCTGTGGATTTTGCCCATTTTCCTCCATTTCCTCGCTATTTTTCTGCAGCTGAAAGTTGCTCAAAATGGGTCTATAGTTTTAGTTTGCGCAATTATAAACACGTCAAGGCTGTGAAAGCGACTAGTTAGGATCCTAAAAGGGAATTTGTTAGCAACCACAAAAATCTGATGCATTTTATGTCATAGAATAAGACATATATTGAGCTTGTTTTCACCACAACCTTTTTTTAGGCATTTAACCAAAAACACATTCAAAAAACCATTCGAGTTCGGGACATACAAATGGGTCAAATAGTTTTTTATTATTAAATTTGATTGAGATTTTTTTCAACACTTGGGTATTGAAAGGAATTTTTATGCAATGCATTATGGCACGATTTCTCAAACCCAGTCCTCAGTACCGACCGCCCAGAATATCAACAAACTTATGAGATGTGTTTTAATTAGTGAGCAACATCCACAGGACACACTGCATTATGGGATTGTCTATTCCACAGTGCATTAATGCATGTACTCTTATATCTTGAGTGCCCTTTGATGCCTAAACACGGTTTCAAAGTCTAATTTGGGTCTGGATGACTTCAGGCCAGTGTTTACTGTCAGTCCTTCACACACATGTTTTTAACGGCAGGTTTTACACGGGCTTGACTCAGCTGCAGCAGAAAGAGAAACCCTGTCCAATGAGCAGCAGGTTGTATTGTTCCTACAACAAGGCCTCGAGTACGTCATGGGTCAATTCTTTGTCCCACATGATCACAAAGAGTATGTGAAAGGAGAATGCACTTTCACCACAGACAGGAAGATAGTTTCGCCCTAGATCCTGGTCACATCATGTGGGCCGGATCTGTGCTGACACTATGTTACTGTCTGGGACATTCAGTAAATTTGAATGTCTTATTCAAGATTTGTTTTTTTAATTTCACTCTTTTTTTTCCAGACAGGAGCAGTGGGACACTGGATGTCATTTGTCTGTTGTGAACGCTCAATTTCTACGCGGTTGTCTCAGTTTGGCGGCTTTGCTTTCAAAGTACTCCTCTTCTAACCAGGCCATGAGTCCAGAGCAAGTCGATCACATGTGTGTTACAGAGACAAACACATTTAAAGGACTTTGCAACATTTAACTCTTTGGGCCCTTTCACACACCCGGCGCAAGTGTTTTCAGCTAGTTCTCATGTTCACGTCCAGCTCCTCGTTTTAAATATCAAATCAAACCCATGGGCGTCTGGTCTGAACACCAGGTGTGATCAGGAGCATTGTTGGAACGTTGCTATTGTGAGGAAATGAAAACCACTGACCATTGACCAACACAAACCTGCACTCTAAAAAGTGCTGGGTTAAAAACAACCCAAGTTGGGTTGAAAATGGACTAACCCAGCAATTGGGTTGTTTTAACCCAGTGATTGGATTGTTTTAAGCAAACATTTAACCCAACCCAACCCATTCACTGGGTTAAAACAACCCAATTACTGGGTTAGTCCATTTTCAACCCAACTTGGGTTGTTTTTAACCCAGCATTTTTTAGAGTGTGGGGCCTGTACCATGATGCTAGTTTAACAAACTCGGGGTTACAGGATTAGTTTCAATTTGACAAAACCAAACCAATCCACTCCGGCTTTGTTGGTCCCATGATGCTGATCATCAGCTTCCTCTGTCAACTCAGGCTTTGATCCAGAGTTTGTGGAGCTTGTGCACATGAAAGTGTGACATCAGCAGTGAACAGCCAATCACACGCCTTTCAACACATGCCAATGTGATTCAAAACTCTTTTGCCGAAAATTAAGAGATTGAAGTATATAAAGAATATAAATGCATTTACACAGTATAAAATACTTTTCAAGATGATAAATAAAGAAAATATAATAAAGTTTTTAAATCAGTTTATATATTTGATTATATATATATGTATATATATATATATATATATATATATATATATATATATATATATATATATATATATATGTATATATATATGTATATATATATATATATATATATATATATATATATATATATATATATATATATATATATATATATATATATATATATATATATATATATATATATAGGCTAGAGAGTAAAATGTAAGGTCACATTTCTAATGCTTTATTCATTCTACAGCTTATAACATATTATCTGTATATATTTATATTAATTTAAACTAATTGCTTGTGTGTAATGGATTAAGAGTATATTAATTATACATGTTTCATTATATAAATCAATTATAAATTATATAAAATTATTATATTAAGTAATTATAATTAAAGCCAGACTAAATATTTTTTTTATAGTGACCTTTAATTTGGTGCAAGAGAAACAGGGGGCGTGGCTTTATTGCATCAGAGGTGTGTCACTATGCTCACAGCTGATTGGTCCAATTTCAGTTTGAGATCTCTTATCCAGAACATAACCTGCCCTGGAGCAGATCAGCCGTGGAGCGTAAGCACTGCTAAAAGCCAAACCACTTTAATGGCACCTAAAACCCACTATTAGCACAATCTAAACTCACACTTACCTGGCTAACCAACGAAACTGGCTTCATGGTACAAGCCCCTGGTCTAAAGTCAATAGCTCAGTATTTTTTGTGTTATTTAAAGGGTGTGTTACAGGCGGCGCACAACACGCATACACACTGCTTATGGCACACACAGGGACGCGCAGAAGCACACACGCGTTTAAATATTAAAATATGAAAGGATTCCTCTCTGGAGAAGCGTTTAGCCTTTCCGCTCACATGTAAATAGCGAATCTGGTGCGAGCACAAATGGCTTTTAAAGGGAAAGGGAGATGAGACTCTGATTGGTTTATCCACACTTTTCCTGAGTAAACGATGAGCGCCGCCATGAGGAATCCGTTTAGATGCTCTCATGTTCCTCTCCATAGGAACACAATGTCAAAATGGGGTAAAAAGAGCGTGTGAATTAATTAAACAAACTTTTTGAACATTACTAAAAATAAAATAAAAAATGTGCAGGGCATAGCTGTGCTGTGGTTGACTGCTACATAACAGCAATAAACTGAAGACATTTTTGGAAAGTGTGTTTTGAGCACCAGCGAATCTGAAGAGAATATCTAAAGTCCGTCTGACGTTTTTCTTCAAAATAAGCATGTTTGTCAGGCTCCTATAGGTTTCTACCCAAGTCCCAGTACTTATGAATGGGCTGAGGTTGGGATTTAGTGGGTTTGAAGTGAAAGTATTTTATGATTTTTATACTATATGCGGAGAGCATTCACTCAGTATCGTTATCTCATTTTTGACCGAAGTGGCTTTTAGAGGCTTTTGCATCTGAACTCTTCATATGCGCTCTAATCATTTTGAGGACTAAATCCCACGAACTTCATCCCGATCGGCAGCTGCATGTACGATATGAGCACTCGTGTTTTCAGTAGCTAACTTCGGACAGCTTCGCGTCTTCTACGCGTTCATTAACCCTTTAACTCTCACCCCCCCTTTTTGAGAATACACATGAAACTGCACTATCCAAACTTAAAGGGCTGTAATTCAAGAATGCTTTGAAATATATATATATATATATATATATATATATATATATATATATAAGTTTGGTCTTGTTTTAAAGCAGACACTTGGCAGATTATTGCTGAAGTGAAAGCAAGTTGAAAAAGTAATGGAAGTTTAAATTTACTGTAAATAAATATACTATACTAAATATTTTTTATTTTATATAATATATATATTTTACAAAAATGTTTTAATCTAAAATTACTATAAAATCAAAGCCATATGTCTAACCAAGTTGTGTTCCAAATTTGAATTTGATGTCACAAATCCAAAAAGTCCCCATGAGATTTTGTTTAGGCGCTGTACCAAAAATAGCCACCGGGTGTCATTGACATTCCATGGATTGTTTTTTTTATGCCTTTTCCTGTACATTTCAGTCCAAATGTCACTTCCATCACAAAACGGTCACCAAATATGGACCCTTGAGACTCAGACCTTTCCAACGATATGTGTTTTGTCAAGATTAGAAAAGATTTTGATTATAAAGTAGTTCAAATAAATGTTGTAATATGAAACATGACACCGCCCACTAGGGGAAGGAGCCTGTTAGAAGAATTTAAAGTACCGTTTCCATGGTAACGCAACGTCCAATTTCACTGGATGAATTTTGAGTTTGTAAGCTTTCGAATGATACCTAATTTATGATAATAACTAAAATATATGATACGAAAAAAAGGCAATCAAAAAAAGAGAGTGCCAGCGGGACGGTGACAGTTAAGAGGTTTTAAACTTTGTGTGAGGCACTAACAAAACAAAGTCATTGATACACTGTGAAGTGGTGGCACTATGGAGCCATGTGCTTTTTAAACCATTTTCATAGGTTTAACATTACATTATCAGCTCGGGAAATACGCTAATTTCACTAGAAACACGGAGACCGGAAATATAAAGCATCATTCCAGTATGAGTCGGGCGAGACTTCTGCATTCAGAAAAAGGTGGATTACGCCCAAAACACACCCATGACTCATTAAGAGACGAGGCACAACCCTTTTGGACCATGCAACAGGCGCACAGACCGTTTTTTACGTCGTTAAACTAGCAAAAGTGGATTCGGACACTCCCTAAGAGCACCTGCGCCTCAGATCTATAAATAGAGCCCTTTATGTTAGTTCTTCTGGTGTTTAGGAACAGTAGTATCTTTGACGATAAAAGCACATTTCTTTGCCTTTATGAACATAATCAGAGACTCTTGGGCAATGATCCCTCTAAGCTGCGTGCGTGCGCGGCAACCTCATCATGTTTTAAAGAAGAGTGGCTTGATTAAGTGGTGGAAATAAGTTTAACAGATGATGGACACGGTAACAAAACAGACATTTACAGTTACACACACACCACAAGTGTAGCGTGCAAACTCTAAACACCAAAGTAAGTTTACACAGATGTGTGTGTGGTTTTGGTTTCAGTGATGTTTAGATAACTATAAAAGAGTTCACATGTTCCCTTGAACATTTTTAGCTATCTAAATCTATTTAATTACTTCAGTTAGTTTTTTTTTTTTCAATTGAAGCATTTAAACTGATATAATATACTATCAGTTGTAAGACCGCATGAATTCGCTCCAAGGATCGGTAGCGAACCGCGGTGAAGGCCGCACGCGTTCAGTGTTTCAGCTGGAAGAATGGATTTGATTATAATATTCTTTATCTGACTCCATTTATCATAGTTGTCGCATTTAGAAGAGAATCCCAACCGGTTGTTTGGTCATCTATATTTGATAGTTAATCATACATTTAATCATTCTGTTTTAACCCTTTGTTGCAATTATATCGTTCCGTATTGGAGATAGTTAATAATTACAGATTAATTCAGAAAGGATCAAAATGTAACAATTTATTAACAATCAAGTAAATGTAAAATGTCAATTACATCATAGACAGAAATCTCTTTTAAAAGGAAACACAAATTCTAGTTATGGTTATACACTTAAAATAGTTTCAAATAAATGTAAACATAAACCCTTAATTATGCTCAGTAGGCCTCTGCCTGGAATGTTACCTGTGAGAGAGAGAGAGAGAGAGAGAGAGAAAGAGAGAGAGAGAGAGAGAGAGAGAGAGAGAGAGAGAGAAAGAGAGAGAGAGAGAAAGAGAGAGAGAGAGAGAGAGAGAGAGAGAGAAAGAGAGAGAGAGAGAAAGAGAGAGAGAGAGAGAGCTAAAGAGCAGCTCTCTCTAAAGAAAGCCAGAGCATCCAAAAGAGCGCGAGCTACAGTTGAAATCCTCTTTTATCCTCTTCCCTGATGTCACCAAATTCAAATCTGACTCTTTTAAAACTGACCAATCAGACCAAACCGCAAGACATTTGAAAGTAACCAATCAGACAAAACTTCCCCCATTGTATGAAAGGTGTAAGAACCTGTTTGCCATCCAGCCATTCTTTTGTTGTTCTATCTCCAACTGGCCCTTCTGATGGCGTTAAGGGGGAAGGGCTTGAGTCAATTTCAATATCCTGATCACGACGATGGCTGCTAACAGCAAAGCAGATGATTTTGTTCTATTTCAAATATCTTTGATTATTTTCCACCTTACACAGTTTAAATACTTCCATTCGATTTTTTTTAAAATTATATTATAGGCTATTAAATTGTATTATAGTGTAAGCCTAATAAAGAATTAATCTCATGAGGGGATTGTTTTGGGATCATTGCCATTAAAATGTTTGAAAACCCCTGATATAGAAAATTTTGGAAATTCATAAGCAATAAACAAACATTAAATAGATGGTTTAATGCTGCCTTTCGCCAATAAATGACTGTACAAAAACACATTAAGAACCATATCAGTGTAACTGCTTAATTTTTTTCATATGTTATATTACAGGGAGTGCAGAATTATTAGGCACGTTGATTTTCTGATCATATTTTTTTTCCAGGCACATTTGACCAATTCCAAACCACAGTAATCCTAATAACTACTATTGATTTAGTATTTAATAATGTATAAGTGATATATAATTGTTCATGAAGGCTGGAAATGAAAAACACCTTATATTCAGGTGTGCAGAATTATTAGGCATGTTTTCTTTTACAGATAAATTGAGCCAAAAAAGAGATTTAACTCAGACTGAAAAGTCAAAAAGTATTAAATGCCCATGAGAAGGATGCAATACTAATGCAATACTAGACATTGCAGTTAAGGCATGACCATTAGACAGTGAAATGCTCGTTGGGTCAGCAGGATCTGACAAAAACATGTGGCGGAGAAAAGACACCTGTTAACCGCAAAAGAATTAAGAATTAAGGTGAAGAATTAAGGGTGAAACCATCAGGAACCCTTTAGTCTCCAGCGCCACCATTTTCCAAAGCTGCAACCTACCTGAGTCTCCAGAAGTGAAGGTGTCAGGATCTCAGAGACTTCAGTTAGGTAAAGAATCCTAAAAAATGACCCCCACTAGATAAGAATCACAAGCTGAAGTGTTGTAAAATACATGAAGCCTGCTTTTTTATAGGCTTTATAGGTTTTATAGGTTGAGAATGACTCTGGAAGGACCAGCACCACATCCTCTAGTACCACTGTTTGAAGAATTCATCTTCCAGAATCTGGCAGTACGTTTTGGGAGTTCATTTTTAGTCCATCTCTGCAAAACGGACTTCAGGATGGACTAAAATGAACTCCCAAAATGTACTGCCAGATTCTGGAAGATGAATTCTTCAAACAGTGGTACTAGAGGATGTGGTGCTGGTCCTTCAAGAGTCACTCTCAACCTATCTGTCCATAAAGCCTATAAAAAAACCTTCTTCATGTATTTTACAACACTTCAGCTTGTGATTCTTATCTAGTGGGGGTCATTTTTTAGGATTCTTTACCTAACTGAAGTCTCTGAGATCCTGACACCTTCACTTCTGGAGACTCCAGGTAGGTTGCAGCTCTGGAAAATGGTGGCGCTGGAGACTAAAGGGTTCCTGATGGTTTCACCCTTAATTCTTCACCTTAATTCTTAATTCTTTTGCGGTTAACAGGTGTCTTTTCTTCACCACCTGTTTTTGTCTGACCATGCTGACCCAACGAGCATTTCACTGTCCAATGGTCACGCCTTAACTGCAATGTCTAGTATTGCATTAGTATTGCATCCTTCTCATGGGCATTTAATACTTTTTGACTTTTCAGTCTGAGTTAAATCTCTTTTTTGGCTCAATTTATCTGTAAAAGAAAACATGCCTAATAATTCTGCACACCTGAATATAAGGTGATTTTCATTTCCAGCCTTCATGAACAATTATATATCACTTATACATTATTAAATACTAAATCAATAGTAGTTATTAGGATTACTGTGGTTTGGAATTGGTCAAATGTGCCTGGAAAAAAAATATGATCAGAAAATCAACGTGCCTAATAATTCTGCACTCCCTGTATATTATAAAGAATTGAACTGTCCTGGGGGAGATTTTAATAGTATTTCTTGGTAAAGAAGACTACAGTTAACAGCACTGTAAAATGTGCTTAAATTAGTGACTTCTGAATTAACTGTTTTTTTTTTATCTAAGTTACATCAATGGTTAAAGGGTTAGTTCACCCAAAAATGAAAATTCTGTCATTAATTACTTACCCTCATGTCGTTCGACACTCGTAAGACTTCCGTTCGTACAAAGTCCATCTCACTACAGTGGTTCTAAAATAACTTTATGGAGTGACGAGAATAGTTTTTATGCGCAAAAAAACCCTAAATAACGACTTATATAGTGATGACGATTTCAAAACACGGCATCATGAAGCTTCGAAGCGTTATGAATCAGTGAGTCGAATCATGATTCAGATCGCGTGTCAAACCGCCAAACTGCTGAAATTTGCCGATTCAAACCGCTGAATCGACTCACTGATTCATAACGCTTCGAAGCTTCATGATGCCATGTTTTGAAATCGTCATCACTATATAAGTCGTTATTTAGGGTTTTTTTGCGCACAAAAACTATTCTCGCCGATTCATAAAGTTATTTTAGAACCACTGTAGTGAGATGGACTTTGTAACGACGTCTTTAGTGTCTTTTAAGGGTCTTGAGAGTGAACCGTGCATTGTGCCAATGGAGGCCTTTCAGAGCATCAGATTTACACTAAAATATCTTCATTTGTGTCTGAAGATGAACGGAGGTCTGACGGGTGTCCAACGACATGAGGGTGAGGAATTAATGACAGAATTTTCATTTTTGGGTGAACTAACCCTTTAAATAAAATAGAAATGGCACATTAAAGTTAAAAGTTATAACTGCATGATGAAACCACTTTTTGTTTGTGTTTACATACGCTGTACAGGTAAAGAATGTTTTGCACAGGTGGCCAAAATGTCCGCCCAATAGAGAAAAATTTTGCTCAGCGAGAAATGAAAATTAGAGGGAACATTGCTCTTGGGTGCATTGAAATCTTTTTTTTATCTCTATGCTATGACCCCTTTAAATGTTCTCTCTAAATAATAACAAGCGTTCCCAATCTCTGTGGTGTTCCCACAGCGTCTGTGGGCTGGCGGCGCAGGGCATGAGCCGGTGTGCGAGTCTCGGGGAGGAGGTGGTGCAGCAGCTGGAGCGGGTGCTTCTGGACGCTCATTTTGCTCTCCTTCAGGCCCTCCTTCAGCAGGACAGAGCAGACAAACAGCCCTGGATAGTGAAGAGATGCCAGGCTCTCACAGCTTTGATACGGCTCTCATCTATCGCCCCCTGTAGGGAGCTTCTGGACATGCAGGACAAGGTACACACTTTTCTACAATTCAAGGACTCTGGTTCTGATTCCTGTTCTTTAAAGGTATTTTTGGAAAATAAATATATGTTAAAATGAAATGCCTATACATTTTTAGAGCATTTACTGCCTCTTGCCAAATGATCAGAAATGTAAAGAAAAATGTATAAAAATGTTTAGAGGCAAAAATGCAATTCCACACTTGGTCCTACATTAGATTAAAATACTAAACCGAATATATCATTCATTCACTAAATAATTTGTATAGAATGCCACTAGTTAAAACTCTCGCAATGCCTTACATTTAACTACACATACTTACATAAACAACCTGTCAAAAGTAATAACTTGAGTCCAGTTAGTGAGTGAAAACAATTCATACTTTTAATTTGCTAAAAAGATACAGCTCATAAAGGTCATTCATTTGTGAATCGGACTACTGGCCACGCTGTATGATTCTGGAAGTGACTTATTCATAAAGCAAAATTGGAATATCCCATAAAACATTTGCGAATAAAGCCGTGTTTCCATCCCATGTCTTCAAAGGAGAACAAGGAGAACAGGTCCCTCCCTGGGAAATTGGTGCAAAATATTAGTAATAAAAATGTAAGTTGATGCAACCGGGCTCTTTTCCCTCCATCATAAATGAGTGTCATCTCAGAGCGTCAGGTGGAACACACACACACACACACACACACACACACACACACACACACACACACACACACACACACACACACACACACACACACACACACACACACACACACACACACACACACACACACACACACACACTGCCCCTACCCCTACCCCTAAACCTACCCATCACAGGAAACTGCACAGTTTACTTTCTGTGAAAAAAACTCATTCTGTGATTTATAAGCATTTTGAAAAGTGAGGACATGGGGAACGTCCTCATATTTCACCCTCTTTTTGTAATACCATGTCATTATACACATTTGTGTCCTGATATTTCACAAAAAACATGCCCACACACACACACACACACACATGTAAATGAAATCAGTATTAGAATGTATGTTACTTCAGTAACGCAAGAGTTGCATATGTGATACTGTAGTAAACACTGGAGTGAGTGTAATCATATGGAACATTTCTACAAACGACATTGATTGACGTAATATTAAAGGATTAGTTCACTTTTAAATAAACTTTTGCTGATAATTTACTCACCCACATGTCATGTCGTCCATGTCTTTCTTTCTGCAGTTGAAAAGAAATTAAGGTTTTGGATGAAAACTTTTCAGGATTTTTCTACATATAATGGACGTCAATGGGAACCAACGGTTGAAGGTCCAAATGACAGTTTCAGTGCAGCTTCAAAGGGCTTTAAACGATACCAGACGATGAATAAGGGTCTTATCTAGCGAAACGAAAGTTTTATAAGCACAAATGCTCGCCTTGCTCTGTTCTGTGATCTGCGTTCGTGACGTCACGTAGAATGCAACTACATTGAAAAGGTCACGCTTGATGTAGGCGGAAGTACTGAGTCAGTGTTTACAAGTTGAACATACTAAGTCAAACGCCGTTTACAAAAAAAGGGAGTTAAAAGGTAAAACAACGATGTCGGACGATTTTGAACTCTTTTGAACCTGCCTTACCTTTTTGAACTGGAATACACAGAGGAAGAAATTAGGCAAGAATCTCAATGCTGCCACGACTGGACCATTACAATCAGTCGTTGAGTCCGCGGGTGAGAACCTGTTTCCATCTCGCTGCGTGAGATCAATCCCAACAAAATGGATTCCCACCATTACTGAGCAACAGCGCTTTAGAGGTGTTTTTTAGTTTGCCCAAAATTAACTGGAGACGCCGTCCGTAATTGACCTATCGGTAAGCCCCTCCCATCGAACGCAGATGAGCCAATGGTAGTTGAGTATCAGTTGCGCTGGGACCGGAACTCGGACATCTTTAGGTTTCAGCGCCATAGAGAAACATTGGAAAATCCGAAGCTGTCATCGGTTTGATGGTGTTTATGCTACAAAAATGCTAAAACATAGTGCCTGAGGTACTGTATTAAACTGTATATAAAACGTAAACTTTTTTATATATTTTTTTTATTAACCGATCGGCTAGATAAGACCCTTATTCATCATTTGGTGTCGTTTAAAGCCCTTTGAAGCTGCACTGAAACTGTCATTTGGACCTTGAACCGTTTGGAGCCCATTGAAGTCCATTATATGGAGAAAAACCCTGGAATGTTTTCATCCCAAACCTTAATTTCATTTCAACTGAAGAAAGAAAGACATGGACATCTTGGATGACATGGGGGTGAGTAAATTATCAGCAAAAATGTATTTAAAAGTGAACTAATCCTTTAAGTGAATCTCAACCCTGTTCCTGGAGCCTGTGCCGTCTCTCTAATCAAACGCACTTGATTGAGCTCATTAGATAATACTCAATTCCTCACCGTGCATAGAACTGTTGAGCCCGAGGATGGAAAGCGCTAATGGTTGTGTGTTTGTGCAGATTGAAGCCGAAAGCTATGATTTAACATGATGCAGTCTAATGTTATAATTTGACTATATACATTAAGAGAAAGTGTTTGCATGATTCTGGCTCTGGTCTGTCCAGGTCTGTCGGATGGCAGTAGTGGCAGCGCCCGGCTGCAGTCGTGCTCTGTGTCTGCTGGGGTTGGCTCAACTGGCTCAGAGCGACAGGGATGCAGAAACTGGAGGAGGTCAGGCAGCACTTGCAAATGCCTGCCTCAGTTTCCAAGCCAGCATTGAGTTAGAAGGTTCCCATCAGGTCGGAGAACCACCCGAGCTGCTAACCAGTAAGTACTGTCGTTATTTGCTGGTCCAGACCAAGCGGGTCCTCCCACAGTTTCTCTTGAAGCCAATACAGAAGTGACTTAAACTGCAGTTCATGGACTGGCCACTAGAGACAGACTCCAGAAGGAGCAGAATCTCATTGAGCTCATGTTAAAATGCCCAACTTTACAGCAGAAGAACACATGTTTACAGTCTGGGACAAACTGTGCTTTTGGTCTATACGGCTAATTTTGTCCTTCATGACGACTGTGAGGGGGGAATGTTTTTATAACTCATTGGTTTACATTATATAAAGCCTTAAAGTTCTGCATAATTAAGTGTGTGGCCACTCTGAGTGACAGGTGGATTGCCGTTTGTCTGCTGTCTGTTAGTCATCACGTCACCTCAGCTCCGCCTACTACGTCCATATTTTTTAAAAGTCTATGGTCCAGACCTGTATTATTTACTCAACCTCATTTTTTATGCTGAAAAATCAATCATAAACCAGCTTGGATTCCATTTTGGTCCAGGCTGGTTTAGTGCTGGTGGACCAGCATAGTCATGGACCAACACTCCCACTTCCCATGCTGGGACCAGCATCCAATGCAAAACGCACCTTTTGCTGATGACAGGCAATGCTGTGTTTTTGTTTCCATCCATTCCAATGCTGCTTATCTGGTACCGAGTTGCGGTGGCAGGAGGGTAGGGTCGACAACATGTCCTTCCTGGACAACTTCCTCAAGCACTTCCTGGGTGATCCCAAGTCGTTCCCAGGCCAGCTGGAATATATAATCCCTCCAGCGCATTCTAGAGGTGCTTCTCAATACTCCAATGAATGCTTCCTCGCTCCTCCATCCTCCAGCTTTTGACCCAGAAACAAATCAAATTCAGCAATCTTGAAGGACATCTCAATTCTCTAATTGCACCACGATGAACGGGGAAGCTCATGAGCGAGGATACACAGGTGTATCTGTCACAGGTCGGAGCGGACCGCGTGAGTCCCGCTCCTCCCTCATTTTTCACCTCGGGGAGGTTCCCAGTGATACCCCAGACGACCAGACACACGAGGACACTGGAGTAAAGTTTAAAATTACAAGTCTTTATTAATTTACTTAAAATTGGGGGAAGGGGAAGTGAGGGGGCTAAAATCCAAGAGGACTGGAGAGTGAGGACACCGCCTCAGAGCTCGCCGGCTCTCTCCGCAGGAGAACCTCAGATAAGTCGTTTCGTCCTTTTTCTCAATGTTTGGCTTCCATGTCCTGCTATGTGCTCACTTGTCTCTTTCTTTCTTTTTCCCAGGGCGGACCTTTCGGGGGATTTACGCCACGGCTTGCTCCTTCTCCTGAACACAGGGGTAGAAAGGGTAAGTACAGGGGAACGGGGGGACAGGGGTACCTGTCTCTCTCGGGCGTGCTCCGACGGCTTCCTTTCAGAATGGATCAAGGGGCCGGTGTCATAGAAGTCGGTACCTCCGGGGCATCCGCTGGATCTGGGTCAATACTGGGACTTTTGTTTGGCATACAGGTAAGTATAACTTCGCTCAAAGGATATCACTCACAGACTCTGTAGACACGGTTCATCAGTTTCTCTCTCCTTGTTCCAGGCTCTGTGATAGCGGTGGCTCAGGAGGCTTGACCACGGCGGTGGTGCTGGATCGGGCGCTTCTCTAGATGGCTTCACACAGGTAAGTGCAGGTAAGTATGACTTTGCTCAATGGATATCACTCACAGACTCCGTAGACACGATTCATCCGTTTCTCTCTCCTTGCTCCAGGCTCCGTGATAACGGTGGCTCAAGGGGGCTTGACCACGACGGTGGTGCTGGATCGGACGCTTCTCCAGGTGGTTTCACATAGGTAAGTGCAGGTAAGTATGACTTTGCTCCGGGAGTATGTAGCGTTCCCCTCTCCTCTCCTCGGGCCCTGCACACGCACACACAATTTCCTCCGACACAAGCACGTATCACAGAGATCGCTGAAGCGCTGGTATAGCGAAGAACCAACGAAAAGGACGTTTCTGCTACACCACCCCGGCGGCTTTCACTGTCCGCCGTCTCTGGCTCTCCCACGCTCACTCTCCGCGGTGGGGCCACTCGTTTTCCTAGTTTCAACGTCACAAGGCTCACAGATGATAAACTTCCGATGAAGTTGTTACTGTATACGTTTCTCAGGGTACTCACACATTGATCAACCCGTGTGCTTGTCTTGTTCTCTCTTCCAGTGTCTGGCTCGCGTCCTGACTGCTGTGCTCTCTCTCCCGAAGGGATTTGCTCATTAGCACTTCCGGCAACTGTCCTGCATGTAACTTCTCAGAATCGGACACACACTTGACACTTGAATCACAATGCAAAACTCGGTCTGTATTATACTCAGCCTCGTCTCTTTTCTTCTCTTTATAGCTCTCCGGATCTTTGATCGCTCAGTCCACAATATCCACCTCGTGTTATCCTTTGTTTGCCCAGATGCCCAGATCCTCTCGCCGCAACGGCTGGAAGCGGCTGGAAGCGTCTACCACCACACTCAGCTTGAGCCCGACCCGGAACTAACAGCTGCGGCTGTGTGTGACCGCTGCAACGACTGACCCCGACTGACTTCTGGAGGCCCTCTTTGTACTCCTCCTACCTCCCCTTCACCCAATCCGGAGATCGCGCTGTTTATTGGAGCACCTGCCGCCGATTCTCTATGATTTTTGGCGCGGGGACGGGAACCCGGAAGTAGTGGTGTTTGATCCGGGCGGAACAAATCTCTGCCACTATGGTTCCGCCCCAGGAAAAGTCACACCGTGACATATCCTTCCCTCACATCCTAAGAGGATGGTGCTAAGACATGAGGAAAGGACATGTCCTAACAAAATGCCCGACCCACCTCAACGGACTCCCTTCGGACACAGGGGAGCAGCGACTCCTTGTCTCTCCCGGATGTCAGAGCTTCACACCCTGTCCCTCAGGATCAGCCCAGACACCCTGCGGAGAAAACTAATTTCATCCACTTGTATCTCGTTCTTTCGGCCACTAACCAAAGTTCATGGCCATATGGTCAGACTGGCTGTTAAATTGAGAGCTTCGACCTCAGACTCCTCCACTTATGGAAGCAACTCTCTCCCTACCTGAAGTGGACAGTCAACCAAGCATTGTTAGAGAACTAGTACTACATTTACTCTTTCTTTATGGTCTTAATTATTATCATATAGTGCTTTTATGGTGCTGACAAACTTGCTTTCAATAAATCCTGGCTGTCTATGCAGTAGAAGGTGCTACATGAAAGAGCTGTGGTGTTCCCTTTGGAACATATATAATGCAATTTGCGTAATCTTGCGAACTTTTGCTCAAGTAACGTTACCTTTATTTATGTAACACTATCTATACAACACTGCTTCATAGTAATAAACAGGAAAATATGATGCCATTAATCAAACTCTGCTGTAAAGTGGTTGCTCCTGAGTGAAGGTCCGCCATCTGGTCGGGATCTGGACTACGGTAACCTCAGGATAAGGATGAATCAGACCGACTATTATATGCGTAAATGCCATTCCTTTTTCGATGTAACAAGTTCATGGGAAGTGTTACCGGATCTGTTGACCTAATTAATGCAGCCTAACAATCCCCTAAGGTATTCGAATTCTAGAAATGTGATCTGTATGCTGACAAATACAACACAAAGCCAAGACTTTGGATATGTTTGTGAGGGAATGTACTTCATAACTCTTTAGTAAATGCAATCTTTTACTTTTAAATCATAGAATGTTTTGTGTCTAAATTAGAGCAGACGTGGTGGAAGGATCATGTGGCTGCAGAAAAGGACAAAGCAGCCAAGCATGAAGCTCCTGAGCTCAAACCAGTGGTTGAGTCACGTGAGGCTACTGCAGATGGGAAGAAGACAAGCAGAGGAGCTCCAGCCCGAGGGGTCCCTACATCCACAGCGAAGATCCCTGCTCCTACACGAGCCAAACAGACTCCACTCGCTGCTAAGTGAGCACACGATTTAACTGCACTGGGCTAAAGATATCTGCAAATACTATGACTAGACCAAAGACAGTGGGTTTCATTCACTTATAATTGCGTGGATTCTTTCGTATTTGTATGCACAGGAGAACTTCACACGAGAAATCTCCACCTGATTCACAAAACGTTTGTACGCACATGAATTTGTTCTTAACCTCGTTCTGATGTTAGTGACTTTAGAGTATTCTAAATGAGCAGGCCACGTGCATGAGGTTAGTCATTAGCATAAAACACACCCAAACCATCTCCATATAAGGGCTTTCAGCCCACCCCATCTCCATATAAGGGCTTTCAAGTCAAGTCAAGTCAACTTTATTTATATAGCGCTTTTAACAATGTAGATTGTTTCAAAGCAGCTTTACAGTGTAAAACAGGAAAATAATGCAGCATAATTTTATTCAGCTGTATAGCCATTCTGGAAAAAACACTGATGTCATCAGTTCATTTCAATTATCATACAGTGACAGTGTGGGCTTTAGATCAATAATTCGATCAGTAATTTAGTTTAAATGGTTAATTTAGTTTATTAATTAGATTTATTTCGATGTTTAGTTGAAAAATTTAGTGTCCCCAACTGAGCACGCCAAGCCAGAGGCAACAGTGGCAAGGAAACCAAAACCCCATTAGGTGACCTAATGGAGAAAAATAAACCTTGGGAGAAACCAGGCTCAGTCGGGTGCAAGCATAACCCATCTCCATATAAGGGCTTTCAGCCCAACCCATCGCCATATAAGGGCTTTCAGCTCAACTCATCTCCATATTAGGGCTTTCAGCCCAACCCATCTCCATATAAGGGCTTTCAGCCCAACCCATCTCCATATAAGGGCTTTCAGCACAACCCATCTCCATATAAGGGCTTTCAGCCCAACCCATCGCCATATAAGGGCTTTCAGCCCAACCCATCTCCATATAAGGGCTTTCAGCCCAACCCATCGCCATATAAGGGCTTTCAGCCCAACCCATCTTCATATTAGGTATTTCAGCCCAACCCATCTCCATATAAGGGCTTTCAGCCCAACCCATCTCCATATAAGGGCTTTCAGCCCACCCCATCTCCATATAAGGGCTTTCAGCCCACCCCATCTCCATATAAGGGCTTTCAGCCCACCCCATCTCCATATAAGGGCTTTCAAGTCAAGTCAAGTCAACTTTATTTATATAGCGCTTTTAACAATGTAGATTGTTTCAAAGCAGCTTTACAGTGTAAAACAGGAAAATAATGCAGCATAATTTTATTCAGCTGTATAGCCATTCTGGAAAAAACGCTGATGTCATCAGTTCATTTCAATTATCATACAGTGACAGTGTGGGCTTTAGATTAATAATTTGATCAGTAATTTAGTTTAAATGGTTAATTTAGTTTATTAATTAGATTTATTTCGATGTTTAGTTGAAAAATTTAGTGTCCCCAACTGAGCACGCCAAGCCAGAGGCAACAGTGGCAAGGAAACCAAAACCCCATTAGTTGACCTAATGGAGAAAAATAAACCTTGGGAGAAACCAGGCTCAGTCGGGTGCAAGCATAACCCATCTCCATATAAGGGCTTTCAGCCCAACCCATCGCCATATAAGGGCTTTCAGCTCAACTCATCTCCATATTAGGGCTTTCAGCCCAACCCATCTCCATATAAGGGCTTTCAGCCCAACCCATCTCCATATAAGGGCTTTCAGCCCAACCCATCTCCCCCATCGCCATATAAGGGCTTTCAGCCCAACCCATCTCCATATTAGGTATTTCAGCCCAACCCATCTCCATATAAGGGCTTTCAGCCCAACCCATCTCCATATTAGGTATTTCAGCCCAACCCATCTCCATATAAGGGCTTTCAGCCCAACCCATCTCCATATAAGGGCTTTCAGCCCAACCCATCTCCATATAAGGGCTTTTGGCCCAACTCATCTCTATATAAGGGCTTTCAACCCAACCCATCTCCATATAAGGGCTTTCAACCCAACCCATCTCCATATTAGGTATTTCAGCCCAACCCATCTCCATATAAGGGCTTTCAGCCCAACCCATCTCCATATAAGGGCTTTTGGCCCAACTCATCTCTATATAAGGGCTTTCAACCCAACCCATCTCCATATAAGGGCTTTCAACCCAACCCATCTCCATATAAGGGCTTTTCGCCCAACCCATCTCCATATAAGGGCTTTCAGCCCAACCCATCTCCATATAAGGGCTTTCAGCCCAACCCATCTCCATATAAGGGCTTTCAACCCAACCCATCTCCATATAAGGGCTTTTCGCCCAACCCATCTCCATATAAGGGCTTTCAGCCCAACCCATCTCCATATAAGGGCTTTCAACCCAACCCATCTCCATATAAGGGCTTTCAGCCCAACCCATCTCCATATAAGGGCTTTTCGCCCAACCCATCTCCATATAAGGGCTTTCAGCCCAACCCATCTCCATATAAGGGCTTTCAACCCAACCCATCTCCATATAAGGGCTTTTCGCCCAACCCATCTCCATATAAGGGCTTTCAGCCCAACCCATCTCCATATAAGGGCTTTCAACCCAACCCATCTCCATATAAGGGCTTTCAGCCCAACCCATCTCCATATAAGGGCTTTTCGCCCAACCCATCTCCATATAACAACCTGGTCTCATTGTGAAAATGTACCTCTGGCAACGTTTTTGCAAACCGCCAAAATACGTACCAATAAGTACATATCTCTGCAGCTTCAAAGTGAAATGAACACTAGAGGCAGTAAAACAGCAAGCACTTTTTATCGTTTTTTTTTTTCCATGTAAATGAATACATTTTGGAGTTTGCGTCACTTAATCTGCTCCATATGCTCTGCTTTTTTTATATAATAAGTTTGCTCAGTAGCTCAGCTGGTACAGATTTGTACTTGTAATAATGAAAGCTCAGGTACGAATCCCGTGAAAGACAAGTCATGATAAAAGAGCTCAAAGATGAGTTCACACAAGCTAACAAGACATGGTTACTATTGTATTTTTGTCACATTTGCTTTTGTTAACACTATCGGTTAGGTTTAGGGTTTAGTGTAGGTGTACGTTAAAAAAACCATGTCACAAAACGTCAGATTGACGGTCATCTGTTCCGGGAAAAAAACGAAGCTTTTGGCGGCACCCAGTGGACATATCACTTTGAAACTGCAGTGATATGTACATATTGGTACGTATTTTGGGGTTTGCAAAAACGTTGCCAGAGGTACATTTTCGCAATGAGACCAGGCTGCCATATAAGGGCTTTCAGCCCAACCCATCTCCATATAAGGGCTTTCAGCCCAACCCATCTCCATATAAGGGCTTTCCGCCCAACCCATCTCCATATAAGGGCTTTCAACCCAACCCATCTCCATATAAGGGCTTTCAACCCAACCCATATCCATATTATAGTCATGTTAGGATGAAATATAACTTCTTTATACGCGATTATAAAGCCACACAGAGTAAGTTATTTTTGTGTACGTGTGGTTTCAGTTGCACCTATATTTTTTCGTAAATTTAGAAAAAAATATTACGAAATCTTTGGTGAATTGTGATTTGTTCTTAAAAACATTCATACGCACATTTCACACACAAATTTGTGCGAACGCATGCTTAGTGAATGAGACCCAATGTTTTCAGGAATGACAAGGAAACAATTGCTTTGACTAAATTTGCGATACATTATGGCCTCTCGTACCTTTACACAAGAGGCTGTGATGTTCTTATACACAAATTATTGGTATTTTTCTTTTTCTTTCATCAGAGGGAGAAAAGTAGGGCCTTTAGGTGCCAAGAGTAACGGTGGTGGGAAGGCACCAGGCAAATCAACCATCAAAGCGCAAACATCTTGCAAATCTGGACAGGAGCACAAACCTCTTGAAGATAAACCATCGACTTCAGCAGGTTTGCACAAACTCTAGGCTCAACTCAAACGGCTAACACAAAACATATCTTCTGAATTTATGACAGTTAATATTTTCTCAGTGGAGGCTGGCAAGCAAGACAATGAAGGTACAGTCGTAACAGTTCTGAATGAGAAGTCCTATTGGCCACGGCTAGGCTTAGCCAGGGCACTGACCCGAACCGCAGACTCACAGAAACAGGCATGTCATTTGTACCAGGAAGTCATTGACATGGCTCCAGAGGTGAGAACTTGATGCATGCAATGATGCTCATTTCACACCATAATAGTGCAATTCACTACTATTAAATGCATTTTAGGTGCATGATGCGTACATTGAGCTGGCCAATCTGCTGTTGAAGGACGATCCTCTGGCTGCTGTGGACACTTACAGTAGATTCCCGCTGAAGCCCGTTTGTGAACAAACCTTTGACGACGCCTTCATAACAGGAGAGATTGTTCATATTCTGATGAAACAAGAACTGTATGAGCATCCTCAGCTACTGCCCAACCTGATAGCATATGGAAAAGTCATGGGACTGGGTAAGTTTCTGAGACCACTTGTCATCTGAGATCCATCCATCCATCCATCCATCCACCCGTCCATCCACCCATCCACCCATCCATGCATCCATCCATCCACCCACCCACCCATCCATCCATCCATCCATCCATCCACCCATCAGTGCATCCATCCATCCACCCACCCACCCATCCATCCACGCATCCATCCACCCACCCACCCATCCATCCACGCATCCATCCATCCATCCATCCATCCATCCATCCATCCATCCATCCATCCATCCATCCATCCACGCATCCATCCATCCATCCACGCATCCATCCATCCATCAATCCACCCACCCATCCACCCATCCATCCATGCATCCATCCATGCATGCATCCATCCACCCATCCATCCATCCATCCATCCATCCACGCATCCATCCATCCATCCATCCATCCATCCATGCATCCATCCATCCATCCATGCATCCATCCATCCATCCATCCATCCATCCATGGATCCATCCACCCATCCACCCATCCATCCATCCACGCATCCATGCATCCACGCATCCACGCATCCACGCATCCATCCATCCACGCATCCATCCATCCACGCATCCATCCACCCATCCACCCACCCACCCATCCATCCATCCATCCATCCATCCATCCATCCATTACTTTTCCAATTGGGTAACATTAGTGCTGAAATGCTAAAACATTCTGCTTTTGCATTAAAAGGTTGCCTTGAAAATATATTGAAGTTCTTGAAGGGAAATTCATGACCAATCTTCTGAGGACGGTTTATGCTGGAATTCACGACAAGTCAGTGGATGATGAGCAGCTGCAAGACTTTTTCAAATTCAAGTGTTGGATATGATCTTTTTTAGTGAGGGAATGTACTTTATACATTTAGTTCTCCCTATTATTCTGTGTCTTATAGTCATCATTATGGTAGTTTTTGTTGCCTTAATTATTTAAATCCACTCTGAACAATAAACTGATGTCTTGGTCAACACCCATTCTGGCATATATTTTTAATCTGTGTTAAACTATGTTCAGTGTAAGACGGGACCTTGGGAAATTGATCGGATTGTCATAAGTGGAGAATAGAAGAGTTGAAAAATAATAGAAATGTTTGACATTAGCCTGATTTAAGAGTTATTACAAAGTTGTTTTTGTTGTAAAAACTTTACCTTCACATTTTGAATAAGAACAGCGATAGCAACTTGACTACAAAGAAAGAATTATAACACAGCTGTTTTCTTTAAAAAACAACAACTCAATAATTGCACAGTTGAACATAAGACATACATGTGGCATGTAAACAGTCATCAAATATTCCAATTTGTTTGGGAATGTTGACTCAGACGGTGTTGAGTTTGGTCACAATGAGGACTCGTACGGACTGGTCAAATGAAGAGCAAACACAGAGACCCTGTTTGTCCGGGCTCCAGTCCAGACTAGAAATGGGTTGTGTGGACACAGTGACGTTCTGCAGGAGGGTCACAGACCCGGCCACGCCCATGTCTACATCATCTGCGCCCTTTTTAGGCCTAGTCCACACGTACACGGGTATTTTTATAACCGGAGTTTTTCCTCCTCCGTTTAAAAAAACAATCGCGTCCACACAAGCACGGTTTAAAAAAAATCTCCGTCCACATGAAAACGCAAAACCGCGCTATGATTGGCTGCCTGATTTCCTCATGGGTCCCATCCACGGAGGGATGCTATGGGCTCAGTGAAACCCTTCTATAAGTTTACTTTGGACTCAGTGACAGGTAACTGTACACATGGGCAGGCCCAAGTGGACTGAAGCTTCACACACTTGCCTTACTATGTTGTATTATTGCATTCTGGCGCCTCTGTTCTGCAATACAATGAGATAACTGCGCATGTATCTGTATAGGCTACATGTGATAAGCGCTATTAGCAGAGTTATTAAAAGCTACGTCCGCGCTTGCATAGACTCGACTCATGTAACCTTAAACGGCGCACAAACTGACGTCAAATAAAGGAGAGAACGGCGCACATTTTGACTTAACAAGCCTAAATCTCCGGTTTCACCGTCTACACGACAACGCTGTAACCGGAGTTTCTAAAAAACTTCACCCTGGCCGGAGTTTTCAAAAAAGTCCGGTTTCAGTAACCGGATACTGCGTTTGCGTGTGGACGAACAGCCAAACCGCATAGAAAAAGCTGCGGTTTTGAAAATACCCGTGTTCGTGTGGACAGGGCCTTAGTCCTCTGGGCTGGATACTCACTGGAACAATAGAAAAGCAACGAGGAATCAAAAACAGCCCACTAAAGATTAATCATGAAGCCCTCTTTAGATGTTAAAAGTATCAAAGAGGGGGCACAAGATGGCGTCTTAGAGGTAGCAGTAGTTTTCACCCACTAGTTTTTCTCTATACTTGTTAAATTAAGGACGCAAGATATTAATTTCGGTAATAAATCTTTTGTAGTATGTCACCAGAGACTTTTTGGTCACAATCTTTACCGAAGATGCATCGGACGAAGAGCCTGAGCAGAGTACGGGGTATGCTAACAGTGAGTCTGAACAAAGCACTTCAAATTATGATGGAGAAAATCTCTAATACTATAGATGAGAAACTTAGCCCGCTGGCAGAAACCCCACCCAGCAATTGGAGAGCATGAATAATAGGCTGGACAATCATGGCGGTGAAGGAATCCTCGGAGGATGCACAGGCCCGAGTGTTCACCCTTAAAAAACAAGTAGACCGGCATAAGAACATCCGAATTTTAGGCCTTCACGAAGAAGTGGAGGGTGTTGATGCTGTTACCTTTCTGCAAACTTGGATCCCCGAATTTCTCAATCTGCATACCAAGGGCGGTCGCTTTAAGATTGAAAGGGCGCATCGTACGCTGGCTCCAAAACCGGGTGCTAAGGAAAGGCCACGGCCGCTAATTTCCATAACTACAGCGACAAGCAGAGGGTTCTTGATGCCAACAGGAGGCTTTTGGCATTCTACCAGGATTTTTCTGCTTCAGTGATACAGAATTCAACACTTTTCCAAGAATTCAGCTCAAGTTCTTACCAGGCTTGTGCAAAATTCAGAATTTCAGAATTGGCCTCCATTCAATTCATGAATTGGAATTTGAATTGAATTGACTCCGCCCCACAGTAAGTTGAATTTGAATTGGAATGACAGGAAGTGGAATTAAATTCATGACAATTCAAAGAAATTCAACACAGTCACACAGCAGAAAGTATGAATCTCACATACATTCAGTGTTAGGAAGGTTACTTTGGAAATGTAATTGCTTACTGTTATAAGTTACCCATTATAAATGTGGTTTGGATTACTTTATCAATGCAAAGCAATTTCCTTTTAATATGATTAGTAACTAATTGAATTAGACATTTTACTTCAGTAATACAACTAAATACAATTACATTAATTTTATAATGTAATAACAATTTAATTACACGCAACTACACTGTAAAAAACATTACACACTATCTACTTAAAAAAAATTATGGTAACAATATTACACATAATATTTAAGTAGTTTTTACGGTTTGCTTTTTTAGTGGAATCTACCTGAATAAATTAAGTAAAATTTCCTAAATTATTTTGTCTATAGCACATGATGAATTTAATATTATTAGTGGAATGTGCTTTTTAAATTTAAGTTGACTTTTATAAAAAGGGTATAAATTAGAGTAAATGGAAATTACCTGTTTATATTTGACTTTGAGTTACGTTTAATAGACTGTTTACTGTTAGCACAAGTAGAAACAAACTTGTTATTGCACTGGCATTAGCAAAGTTATTGCTCATTGAACGAAGCAACATGCTTCATAACAATATTACTTGCAGTTATTCACATCACAACCTAACCATCAGCTCTACTCTTCTGCACAATGGTAACGGTCAAAACTTCAACATAACAGAAACTCTTTCAAATGTCAAACATAACTGAACATTAACAGATGTTTCCCTTCACTCAAAAACATCAAATAACACTTAATTTCCATATGCAAAGCATGCTGGGAACAAACAATGGTGTCTCTAAATAAAAATGCATAATTTAGCTAATTCTCTTAATGTAAATAGGTAACCTTATTTCCCTTAATTTGCATCTGTTGCATCTAATTCTCAAAAGCTCCTCAAATGTTTTATCATTGAGTCTGCACCGTCTGGTCTGAAGATCTTTCCTGCAACACTAAAGATTCTCTCAACAGGTGCAGAGGAAGCTGCTATGGCAAGATGGACATGTATATGAATTTCTTTGAATTTGTATTGAATTTCAGTTCTGCTTTCTTTAATTCAAATTCGAATTGTAATTCTAGATTTTTTTTTTGACATCAATTCAAATTCAAGAATTGAATTGGAGTTCAGGAGTCATTCTTAATTAAATTCTGAATTGTGCACAAGCCTGGGCCAGGTTTCCCAATAACGATGTATCTTAGCTCTAAAGAGCGTGTTCTACGAGCGAAGTTACGATCACTCGCAGCAATTACACGTGCGTTTCCCAAAAATGTACTTAACATGAACGCGTGAGAACGCGCTCTAAGTGCTACTTAATAGTCGCTGTCCATTTGCGAAGTTCTGAAATATAACCTTATATGGAATCGTTTCCTCTGAACGTTTCACCTAATAATTGTCATCTGATGTGGATTAGCAATCAAAACACGTCTATATAAAGCAACTACCTTCAGGCTGAGGCAAAAAAAAAAAAAAGAAAAAAAAATGAAGAAAAGATACCTTTAAAAAAGACGAAATAAATATCCTCATTTAATTCAGATGTGTATTTATAATTTTTTTTTGTTTGTAACCTGCCCTCATAAAAAAATAAATAATAAAATTCAGTGATCATAAAGTCAGTTTCCACAATAATATTAAGCAGCAAAACTGTTTTTTTTAATCAACATTGATAATAATGAGAATATTAAAATAAAAAAAATAATAAAAAAGTGTACAATAAAGTACAATCAAAACCTTATAGTATTATCACAATGCACTTGAATAAAGTTAAAGGTGTAATCTGCCGGTTGTCCTGTAGGTGACCTCATAACTCTGTCTTCTTACGATACACTTAGAGCTTTACGATTACTCCAGAGCACTCGTAGATCTACGATCATTTTCAAGTGCTACTTAAGTTACGATGCTTTTGGGAAACAGACCTTAATATTAAGATCACTCGTACGATCGTTTTTACGATCAATTTAGGCTTACGATGCTTTTGGGAAACGCAGCCCTGGTTCTTACAAGTTCTTACTAGAACCAGGAAGTATGACCATATTAGTACCTGGACAAAAGCGGCTCGAGATCCAACACCTGAGGCGTTTCTCAATGTCAAGGAAGGATCCTCGGAAGCCAGAATTCCGAGGATGCTACGTCATCGACATCCGTCGAAGGGCTGTTTCAATGTCGAGGATCCTCGGAATTTCAACCAAGGTCTGAGTCCTTCGTTCGAAAAATATGCCATATACAGGAGAGGATGCATACGAGTAGACTTCGCGCTCTTCCCAAATCACCCACAATCCTATGTGTGCAGCTTTGCTATCTTGTTAAAAAAAATATATATATATATCGGATGTTGGCATACAAAATATCGGACGTTGGCAGAGTCGGAGCGTTAATGGGGCAATATGCTTTCAAGTGTAAGTATTTACGTTACCAAACATTTGTTATAACCGTAGTAAATATAAGTAAAGTTTAACGTTTAAATGCCAGTACAAATTACAACCATATTGATATTATACAAATTACGTTATTGATGGCTAACAGACCTTTTCACTGACGTAATGACGCAATGACGTGCACTTGCTAGCCTGTTCCATTTATGTGTTCTCAGAATGTTAAAGAGGAGCCTCGCCTAGCCTCTGAAGGAAGTGACTTGGAAGGACCAGTCCTGCAGAGGAAGTATCCTTGACATTGAGAAACACCTCTGATCTCCCTGCTGCGTGGATGGCGAACTGAATTGTTCTCATGTACATGACTACTCTTTTATGTAGCAACAGGAGTCAAGGCTTGCGTACTTTATCTCATATTCTCCCTTTTTTTTGTGATTGGGGCTGGTTTCATAATGTTACTGGAGATATGTCCCCTAAGAGATATGGGGAAATGCCCCTATTTTCTGTTCTTCTTCTTTTCCTGCTTTTTTATTTTTCCCTTGTATTTTTTCCATGTTATGTGTTATTTCTTGCTGTAACGGCACGAGACACGCATATTTGTTTTTCGGATGCAACGAATGATCATGGGAGTTTCTGACACGGGGAGAGCACCCCCTGACCCATTCTTTATTTGGTTTGAGTAACAGCTATCCGTAACTTAAAGAGCACCTATTATGGCATTTAAAATGTTCCAAATATTGTTTTAGAAGTACCCAAAACAGTTTTGCATGCAATGACAAAAAAGACTTTAGTTTTCTTATAATATGCATTTATTTTTACCTGTTTTGACAGCGATTCTCAAATGATTCCTTTAGTGATTCACTTTTCAAAACCCCGCCTTTGCGTGACGCTAATCTGCGGTGATTGGTCCGATGACCCAGTCAGTTGTGATTGTATAGTCTGTGTAGATATTTTCGGAAACGGAACGCCCATCAAAGTCTTATAGTGACAGTAATTTGTTAATATGTGTCAGGAGTTATGAATATGAAAACCGCGTCGGTACCGTTTGATTGTAATTTGAGCCTCAGCTGATCTCATTCATAAAAAAACTCCTTTATTCTCCTCACGAAGACTCGCGACAAATCAACATCCCTCAGGGCTTTTAGTTCAAAAGTTTGCAGATGAGGAGACATATTGATAGATTCTCATATGTCTTTGTCAAATTTCTAAACAGAGGAGTATTTTTTATTCAATACTTCCTCAAAATGCGCAGATGTAGCCGAATCATGAGCGATTGAGTCTCTTATGTGTTGTTTTCAATTCATCCTGGCAGCCGGAGGGCGCTCTGTGCACATGTAGTCCATATATGGCACAGACAGACGAAGAAGAACCATGTGCCATAATAGAAGTCCATAATAAAAGCTCGACGATGTATGGTTTGTCTTCAAGCCACTTAGTCTTCAAATGCTCATCCTTGGGCAGATGAAAGAAGTTTGCTTTTGAGTCGCACTTCAGAACACAGCGTCTCGTCGCCATGATGTTTTCTAGTTTTCACAGGCGTCTTGGAGCGCAATAAGTGGGCGTATCGTATTCAAATAACTTGACAAGTTGATGTCATCTAGTCAGAGAAAAAGCTTCGGTCTTCTAACGATTCTTAAAAATGACTCGTACTTTTGAAAGAAAATAACTATATATACGGTGCACTGTCATATTTCAAACTTTGCAGGATGTTTTTGTTCACTTAGATCTATGTTACACACTACATGAAAGGTACATTTCAAAATTCCATGATAGGTGCTCTTTAAGACTTTGTACATGGAATGTAACGGGTCTACATTGACGAATAAAAATACGCTACCCTCTGTAGGGATAATATATAGATGGAGCTTTGATGCAGGAAACGCATTTGAGAGACGGCGAACTTTTGAATCTAAAACACAAATGGATTGGTCAGATTCACTTCTCATTTTTACAAAAAGTAGCAGAGTGGCTATCCTAATTAATAAATGGATACCGTTTAGGGTCACAGACAGTGTTAAGTACAAACACGGCAGATATTATTATTATTAAGTGTACATTGAATGGAGAGGAGAT
>JARQWZ010002964.1:87500-191338 GCA_033150135.1 Gobio occitaniae | reverse complement strand
AATATGAAACGGAGGTCTTACGGGTGTCCAACGACATGAGGGTGAGTAATTAATGACAGAATTTTCATTTTTGGGTGAACTAACCCTTTCATTTCACTAGATGATTAATAATTTTAGTGTTTGCATGATTGTTGTTTAAATGTCTAGAAGTAGTGATAATGATGATAATAATAATAATAATAATAATAATAATAATAATAATAACGAGAGAGAGAGAAAGAGAGGGAAAAAATAAAAAAATTAAAACATTCAAAAGTACAGTGATTTGAATAGGGATGGTGTGTTTATGAATATGTCTAAGTGTAAAGTATGAGTGGGGCGTGTAGATAATACATATAAACAAGTACAGTATGGACATGGTGATATGGAGTAAACAGATACATAAGAGTGGTGGATTAAGGTCCACGTATGCGTTAAAGAACGGGGGAGGGTGCATCGTATCCATATGTAATATGAACATTTCATTTTATGAGGTTTTTCAACATTAATATGAGTTCCCCTAGCCTGTATATGGTCCCCAAGTGGCTAGAAACTTTGATGGGTGTAAACCGAGTTCTGGCTGTCTTTCTCTGCCTTTGAGAAAGTGACAGCCCAGACGAGCTGATCTGGAATTTTCCTGTTATGACGTTTGTGCCGCCACCGTCATCGCCATTTGCGGAGGTTCATTTCATCCCTCGCGGTCCTGCATCAAGAGCAGCACCAGGCCCTGCTGGACCTGAGGGGCGACCAGGAGCGCCGCTTCCAGGCGATCGTGCAGGGCCAGCAGGAGGACCGCGAGAGGTTCCGGAGCTGGATGGACCGGGAGGTCCGGGCAGGAACCCCAGCAGTCCCGAGCGCCACCTGCCCACCTGCCGCTGAACAAAATGGGGCCACAGGACGATCCAGAGGTCTTCTTGGACCTATTGAGAAGACGGCCACAGCGGCAGGATGGGCTCGGGACCAATGGTCGGTGCGGTTGATCCCCCTGCTGTCGGGGGAATCTCAGACTGCAGCCCAGCAGCTACCTGTCCGGAACCTCCTGGTCTTCGACGACCTCAAGAGGGCCATCCTGCAGAGGGTCGGCCGAAGCCCGGAGCAACACCGCCAGCGGTTTCGGTCGCTGGAGCTGGGCGAAAGTGGCCGGCCCTTCGTAATGGCCCAGCAGCTCCGGGACTCCTGCCGCAAATGGCTGGTGGCTGAGGGGAACGACGTCGGGAAGATCATCGGACATCGTGGCCACTGGAGCAGTTCATCACTCGGCTCCCACGAAGAACCGCCGAGTGGGTTCCAGTGCCACCGACCGACGTCGTTGGACTCGGCCATCACCCTGGCGGAGGACCACATGGTGGCATGCCCGGGGGTCGGCGGACCCCTACCATCTCTCTCTCTCTCCTCTTCTTTTTCTCCCCCCCCCCCCCCCCCCCTTATCTCCCTCTCAGAAACCTATCCCTCTCCCCAGGTCTCGTTACCAGGCCCGCCCAGAATTCCACCCCGAGGGAGGGGTGGATCCAGCCTGGAGGTTGCCGGGGACTCCGCGAGCTCCGCCGAGAGGGGCGGGGCTGGGCTCCGGTGGGACCAATGCCCGCGCCCTCATTTACGCTCTCTCCACGCCCATCGCTGGGCCCACTTTAACCACCCACAGGGGTTGGCGGGTAGGTCTGGGCCGGTCTGTTGGCGTTGCGGGGACCCGGACCATTTTATGGATCGGTGTCCAATGATGGAGGTGGGGACAATGATCCGGGTCCCGGATGTCCCGCAGGCTGCCCCCCGGTCAGGCTGGCTGGTACCAGATCCCCGTGAGTATTAAGGGGGGTACCTATCCGGCTCTGGTGGATTCGGGTTGTAACCAAACCTCGATCCACCAAAGCCTGATTCAGCCCGAGGCATTGGATACAAGCCGCATGGTTCAGGTTCGGTGTGTGCACGGGGACGTGGTGAGGTATCCTGTAGTGTCACTGGTGATTAAATTCCGGGGGCAAAAGCATTGTGTGGAGGTGGCGGTTAGCCCGCACCTCAGATATCCGCTGATTCTGGGAACCAATTGGCCAGCTTTTAAAGATTTATTGGGTATTTGTGTGCGGATGTTCTCTTGTGATAAAAGGGAGCCGGGAATGGCAGCGACTGTACAGGTGGGAGAGACTGAACCGGGACCACTGAGCACTGACCCGCTGGAACCGAGCGCTATTGAGAGGCTGATACTCTCGGAGCACGATGACTTTCCCCTGGAACAGTCTCAGGATGAGTCGTTAAAACACGCTTTCGAGCAGGTCCGTTCCATCGACGGCCAGACCCTCCAACCTGAACAGCCGCTCTCGTTTCCGTATTTTGCTATTATAAAAGACCGGTTGTATAGAGTGGACGCAAGACACTCAGTCAAAGGAAAATACAACCCAGTTGTTAGTGCCAAGAGGTTGTAATCATTGTAATCCCATGGCTGGACACTTGGGACAGGATCCACATTAAATCGTCTCATGGCCCGCTTCTTTTGGCCGGGCATTCACGAGAATGTGCGCAGGTGGTGCGCGTCTTGTCGGGAATGTCAGCTGGTGAATCCGCCGGCCGCTCCAAAAGCGCCATTGCGCCCCCATCCCGTTAATGCAGGTCCCCTTCGAGAGAATTGGTATGGACCTCATCGGGCCATTAGAACGATCGGCACGGGGGCATCGCTTTGCATTAGTGATAGTGGACTATTCAACACGATACCCAGAGGCAGTAGCACTCCGTACCATCTCCGCGAAAGAGTGTTGCGGGCGCTCTGTTTCGTTTAATCTCCCGCGTGGGATCCCGAGGAGATCCTCACGGATCAGGGCACTGCGTTTATGTCACGTACTTTACGCGAGCTGTATCGATTCGCACCAGCGTCTATCACCCACAAACAGACGGCTGGTGGAACGGTTTAATCGCACGTTGAAAACCATGATCGTAAGTTCGTTCACGAAGACGGCAAAAATTGGGATAAATGGTTAGAACCCTGTTGTTCGCTGTACGCGAAGTCCCGCAAGCCTCTACAGGGTTTTCCCCCTTCGAGCTACTTTATGGCCGTCAGCCCCGCGGGGTGCTGGATGTCCTAAAGGAAACTTGGGTGGAGGGACCTTCGGATGGGCGAAACGAAATTCAGTATGTCCTGGACCTGCGAACAAAACTTGTTGCAGGCTCAGGGCAAACAGTCCCCTCTGTATAACAGGGGTACAAAACTGCGAGAATTTACACCGGGGGAGAAAGTCCTTGTGTTGCTCCCCACATCAAGCTCTAAATTACTAGCGAAGTGGCAAGGACCCTTTGAGGTTACACAGCGAGTTGGGGATCTCAATTATGAGGTGGTGCGCACGGACAGGGGTGGAGCACGTCAAATTTACCACCTTAATCTCCTTAAAAAATGGAGCGAGGCGGAATCAGTGATGCTGATGACGGTGATTGGGACAGAGGATGATCTCGGGCCAGAAGTGACCACTAACACAAAATCCATCGCTCTGGCCCCAGGGGGAGATCACCTCTAGCCGTCCCAGCTCACTGATCTGGCCCAGTTGCAAGTAGATTTTGCGGACGTGTTCTCACCCCTTCCCGGGCGAACTAATCTCATTCAGCACCATATTGAGACCGAGCCGGGCGTGGTAGTTCTCAGCCGGCCGTACCGTCTGCCTGAACACAAAAAAAAGGTGGTTCAGAGTGAGTTAGAGGCAATGCTTGATATGGGGGTAATAGAAGAGTCCCACAGTGACTGGACCAGCCCGATAGTTTTAGTACCTAAAACGGACGGCTCGGTGCGTTTCTGTGTGGATTACCGCAGGGTGAACGCTGTGTCGAAATTCGACGCGTATCCAATGCCGAGGATTGACGAATTGCTTGATCGGCTGGGCACCGCTCGTTTTTATTCGACACTGGATTTAAGGAAAGGATACTGGCAGATCCCCTTATCTCCTTTATCTAAAGAAAAAACTGCTTTCACAACGCCGTTCGGGTTACACCAATTTGTTACACTTCCTTTTGGGTTGTTTGGGGCCCCCGCCACGTTTCAGCGTCTCATGGACCGCATTTTACGGCCCCACGCTGCATATGCCGCTGCCTATCTGGATGACATTGTCATTTATAGTAATGACTGGCAGCGACATATGGAGCATGTGAGGGCTGTTCTGAGTTCGCTGAGGGGGGCGGGGTTAACGGCCAACCCACTGGGCTTCCACTTGGGTCACGGGCAGGTGCGTCCCCAAATTGATAAGACTGCAGCAATTGCAACCTGCCCGAGACCTAAGACCAAAAAGGAGGTGAGACAGTTCCTGGGGCTGGCGGGATATTATAGGAGGTTTGTGCCCAATTATTCGGAACTCGCTAGCCCGCTGACTGATCTCACTAAAAAGGAAGCGCCAGACCCGGTCCAGTGGACGGAGCGATGTCAGCAGGCCCTCACCCAGATAAAGGCTGCCCTATGTGGGGGGCCACTTTTACAGTCTCCTGATTTTTCTCTCCCCTTCCTGTTACAGACTGACGCGTCGGACGAGGAGCTGGGAGCGGTCCTGTCCCAGGAGGTGAGGGGTGAGGATCGGCCGGTGCTGTACGTTAGTCGGAAGCTCTCGAAGAGGGAGACTAAGTACAGCACCATTGAGAAAGAATGCCTAGCTATTAGGTGGGCCGTCCTCACCCTCCGATATTACCTCCTGGGGCGGGAGTTCACCCTCTGTTCGGACCACGCTCCCCTGCAATGGCTCCACCGCATGAAGGATACCAACGCGCAGATAACCCGTTGGTATCTCGCTTTACAGCCGTTTAAGTTCAAGGTGATCCACAGGCCGGGGGCGCAGATGGTGGTGGCTGACTTCCTCTCCGGGGGGTGGGGGGTGGGGGGGGGGGCTGCAGGCCGGACGGCTCCCCGGCCTGAGTCGGGCGGTGGGGGTATGTGCCGGGGGGGGGGGCGTGGTTTAGCTCGGTCTGTGACGGGAGAGAGAGTCGGGAAACAGGTGCGCCGTAAGGGGGTCAAGTTCAAAGCATAAACACCAGTGTCTTGTTTCAGTAATGGCCGTGGAGAGACCGGATATAAGGCAGCCGGAGGAAGGATATGGGAGAGAGACTGACTGGAGGCTCGGGAGACACGCAGGACAAGAGAGCACAGAGAAACGCTGAGAAAGCTAAAGAAACCTTGAGTTATTGTGAAACGCCAGTGGGCGTGATTTATGTTATATAACGAAACGAGAAAAATAAAGCACCCCGAGTCTCCAACCCGCCGACCCTGTCTTCTTCCTTCCATCCTAAGAACGAACTTTGTTACAGACGTCATACGGGTAACGGTCACCTCCCCCTTCCTCTGTTTGCCCGCCATTCGGAGAAAATGGATTCAGTTTATGTCAGCACAGGCTTTACAAACAGACTTTACCATAAGGATTCAACAGCACCGCTACAAACAGTGAATAACAGTGTTCATTAATGCCTGATCTGTGATCAGTGATCTCTGATGTGTAACTAATCATTCAAGTTCACTCAGACTTTCTTTCTAGATCGTTTAATGATCGCCGTCTTGATGCCCTAAGCGTAATGCATCAGGGAATCAAGCCAGTGACTTAAACGATCGTTTCTGTTGGTTAATCAATCACACGTCACAAGTGTATCTGCACACTTGCCCAAACTGCCGTTATAATGAATGACGCTGTTATGCAGCACAGCGAAGCTCTTACTGTATTCATATCGAAGTCGTGTTTGCTGTTAGTTGTGGTGGAAGCATTTTGTGAGAGAAAACGCGCTGCAATGACAAGATCACTGCATTCACACAATCAACAGACTGTGTGTGTACTCAATGCTCATCACTGCAGCCTTTCATGTGATAGGAATAGATCATAAAATAATGCTATAATCCACACTTTGACCATTCGTTCATCTCGATGGCTGTAATGGTACATTACATGTGTTACAAAGGTGGAAGACAGAGAGTCGACGTGACAGGGACTATTTATTCAGAACTCTCAGATACAAACAAAATAAACTTAAAATAAAAAGGCCTTCTGAAGCGAATCGACGCGTTTGTGTAAGAAAAATATCCATATTTAAAACTTTATCAAGTAAACTTTCGGCCGATTGCCTTCCGTGGAAAAGTGTTGAATGTTGAAAGTGAAACTCAAGATGCGTTTGTGACGTCATGACGAGCGGACCTGAGCGTTAGTCTTTCCATCCGCAGGGGAACTTTCAACAATTTTTCCATTAATTGAACAGGGAAGGCGGTCGGCCAAAAGTTTACTCGATAAAGTTTTAAATATGGATATTTTTCTTACACAAACGCATCGATTTGCTTCAGAAGGCCTTTATTAACACCCCAGAGCCGCGTGGAGCAGTTATATGACGCACAGATGCACTTTTTATGGACTTCAAAAACAGAGCAACTATTACTGCTGTTATAAAGCTTGGATTAGCCTGGACTTTTGTAATATAACTCAGATTTTATTCGTCTGAAAGAAGAATGTCATATACACCTAGGATGACTTGGGGGTGAGTAAATCATGGGCTAATTTTCATTTTTGGGTGAACTATCCCTTTAAGCCCAAGCAACCGTGAGAACCTATTTGTTCCTCTTGCTGGAAGTGGACCACTGATGAACGACTGAATTTTCAGTCTTCTAAGCGTTTCAAAAAGTTAATTGAAATCCCTCTGAAGGAGTTCTGACTGCTCTCTCTGAATATCGTTCTTCCCCACATGAATGATTAGTCGAATTGCAGTCTTGTTTCATCAGAATGTTCTGAAGTTCCCTGTTCCCTGCACAAATTGCATCACTATGGTATCAGAGGTGTAGCACTTGAATGGTTCAGAAGTTATCTATATGAGAGGGAACAGTATGTCCATGTTGATGATCATAACTATACTTGTAAGCCCATAATCTTCGGGGTCCCCCAGGGCTCCATTTTAGGGCCACTCTTATTCATTCTATATATAAATGATTTTATAAATTCCTCTACAAAATTTCATAAAATCATTTTTGCTGACAACACAAATTTGTTTACATCACACAGGAACCCACTTATTCTACAAGATATAGTAAACTCAGAGTTAACCAAAGTGGACTCCTGGTTTAAATGTAAATGTAACAAACTGGACTGTGTGTTTTCAGGCCTTAATTTTAAAACGCCTTTTTTGTTTTCTCAAAAATCATGCATAAACATTTTTTTAATATGTTGCTCACATATTATGGTAGCCCAGTTTGTGCTGAATCCAGTGTAATTACACTTTTGCCATTAATGTCTTTATAAGCAACTGAAAAAAACACAAATGTCAGAGCATGTCAAAACTTCTAAAGGGCCCCAAAACAGCTCAGACTCCAGAGGGTTAACCAAAGTGGACTTCTGGTTTAAATGTAACAAACGGTCATTAAATGTCAGCAAAACAAATGTCATTTTATTCAAATCGAGCTAAAAATGAAAAAACACTGATCACTGCCTAATCATGAAAATGAATGGGCAGGAGATAAAGAGTGTATTCCACTAAATTCCTGGGGGTCCTCGTTGACGACTCTCTCAACTTAAAAATGTCGGTAACACTTTACAATAAGGTTGTATTAGCTAACATTAGTTAATGCATTAGTTAACATGAACTAACCATGAACAACACCTCTGTTCAGCATTAGTTAATCTTTGTTAACTATAGTTCATAAAAATACAGCTGTTCATGTTAGTTCACAGTGTATTAACTAATGTTAGCAAGATTTAATAATGCTTTAGTAAATGTTGAAATTAACAAAGATTTTTTTATTTTATTTTATTTATTTTTTTATTTACAGGGACAGTGCATATTAATGAACATTTCTGTCAATATGCCAGAGTTAGCCAAAAGGCTATTTTTCACCTGCAGTCCCTAGACAGATGTCATCCTAAAAGAGAGTAAAAAAGTTACATTTTACATAACAATATAACAATTACAATACAATTTTAAAAAGTACTAAGTTAAGATGTACAATAAAAACACATCCGACCAACAATAGACAAACAGCAGACAAATACATGAGGACATACACACAACGCAAGAATCAAACAGGGGGCAGCGAAACAGGTCTAGTATTGGGCTAATGTTGACAGCTCTGATTTTCAATTAACCATTTCTTTAACTGAATCTTAAATGTACTATATGTGGTTACGTTTCTAATGTATATGGGGGTTAGGTTCCACTCAGTAGCACCTCGAACAAAAAAAGCGGTTTGGCCAAATACACTTTTCCTAAAAGGAATAATGCAATCTCCCCTCGCTGCACGTCTGGTTCTGCTATAATCAGCTGTTCGAATATTGACAAACTGGCGTAGAGGAGGGGATGATAGACCATGAATAATTTTATAGAAAAGACATAAATCTGCAAATTTTACCATGTTTTCCCAGCTGAATAATATGTGTTTTTGTAATATTGGACAATGATGAGAAATGCATGGTTTCTTATCCAATATTTTTACAGTTCGTTTGTAAAGTGATTGAAGAGGTTTCAGAGATGTGACACTAGCTTGTGACCAAATGGGTAAACAATAAGTCATATGTGAGAAGATCATAGAGTGCATGTACATTTTTGCTGCCTGTGTGGACATTTGATGGCGAATGTGTCTAAAGTGACTGAGGTTGAATTTGATTCGATTACAGACCATTTTTACATGAGCTTTAAATATCTGGGGGTTGTAATTGATTCAAAGCTTTCATTTATAGTCTGACACAATCTGCAGCCTTTCCCCTGAGACAAAAACATCGGGCTCAACACTGAAGTTATTGTTCGACTTGCTGAAAAACATTGCTACAGATTTCGATGCATTCAACAGCAGGCAAGTACTTTTTAACCAAGCTGTGATTTTAACCATGGAGTTAGTGAGCTTTTCAGCTACCTGTGAGATATTACTACCATGAACATAGACTACGGTGTCGTCAGCATACATTTGCACAGAAACATCAGGACAGACAGAGGGGAGGTCATTTATATAAATTGAGAACAACAAAGGTCCTAAATTTGATCCTTGAGACCAGTGGACAGACTGAGGGCCGCTGATTTAAATGACTGGACTCTAACATGTTGGGAGCGGTCAGTGAGGCAAGACTCAATCCATTTAAGATTAAAACTGCCTAATTTTGTCAACAAGATTTTATAATTAACAGTGTCAAAAGCCTTCTTGAGATCCAGGAACACAGCACCAACAACGCCACCTCGATCCAACAAAGCTCTGATGTTTTCAGTAAGGAAGCATGTAGCATAAATGTAAATGTAGCAGTCTCCGTGGAATAATTGGCTCTAAAGCCAAACTGCATAGGGTGGAGAGCGTAGGGTGTGGTATTTAGATGGTTAATAATTTATTTTGCTATCAACTTCTCAGCAATCTTAGACACTGTAGGCAAAATGCTGATGGGTCTGTAATTTGACATGGAATGAGGATCTCCGCTTTTGAAAATGGGAACAACAACAGCTGATTTCCAAGAGCTTGGAAACATATTTTGTGAAATGGACAGATTAATAATCTTGGTAATGGGGCTTGTGACTGTTGAACTGAGCTCCTTGAGCATCACTGTATCCATGCCAAAAATATCTTTACATCTAGATGGTCTTAGTGATTTGATACCTCTGATTCCGTAATGTTTTTTAAACTGTAAACTGATTGACTTGTATCTATTGAAGGAGTGTATGTGTTCTCTGGTGTAAAACAGCTTGCTATTTTAGCAACAGAATCAATAAAATAGTAATTGAATGCCTTTGCTTTAACCGGAATACTCCTTGTTAATTGTTAATTTATATTAATTTCTGAAATGTTTTGTTCTTTGGGGCGATCACCTGTCATTTTTCTAAGCTGGTTCCATATTATTTTAGCATTTCCATTTGATTTTTCAATCGATCCAATTTTTTTTTGAGAAAGAAATCTGCCTTTGCTTTTCTTAACGAACTTACAACTTTATTTCTCAACATGGTGATAAATAAATGCTTTATAAATGCAGTTCATTATTAGTTCATGTTAACTAATGGAGTTAACTAATGTTAACTAATGAACCTTATTGTAATGTGAAACCAAAATGTCATATCGACCATCTTGTAAACAAACTGTCAAAGTATGTTGGCTTGTTTTATAAGATCAGACATTTCCTTCCTCTGTCTGCCCTTCTCACGTTGTATAAAAACTCTCTTTGAACCACACCTTAACTACTGTAATGTGATATGGTGCAACACCTTCACAAGTCATCTTAAAAACTTGTATCCCTGCAAAAGAAAGTCATACGGGCTCTGTCCTGGTCAGAGATAAATTCCCCCACCCATCCTCTATTCCACCGCTTTGAGTTACTAAGACTAGCTGAGCTAAATGAATATCATAATGCCTGCCTTATGTTTCAGATTGTGAACAGGCTGAACTCTAGCTTAAGTAGTCTTGTTCCCATCTCCAGCCCCCAGCACACATACCTAACGAGAATCCAACCACTTATATCAGGAAAATGTCGCAGGCATGTGCGTGCCAGTATGAGTGTTGTCTGTAGGGGGCCGCAGATCTGGAACAGGATTGATGATGAGGTGTTGCCCTCTATCTCCAACTTCAAAAGACAACTAAAAAACATTTCATATTACCCTATATCTATATAGGTTTGGAGGTTCAAAAGAAAAATTAGTTAAATTCACCAGGTGCTGTACTGCTTATACCTGATTTGCCTGCTTTGTCTATAGATGAGCTGAGTAAAGAACATCATTCAGATTCCTCATTGGCTGAGCTGTTCAGTGATGTGCCAGATAAGGCCAGAGGCTATTTTGTACAAGATGGATTGAGTCCTCGTGGTGAGGATTTTGTTGGGGATTGTTCAGGTATAGTTCCCCCAAAATTTCGTGAAACTGTGTCGGCAGTCGCACATGAAAAGTCTGGTCATCCTGGGGTGCGAAAGACCTATGATCATGTTTTACTTTTTTTTTTTCTATGTCAAATAACTAATAAGCCCAATCAGAAATTGAAGCACGCTCCATTACATCCGATTCTGGCAAATTGTGACCCCTTTGAACATGTTATTGTAGATTGCCTGGGTCCTCTACCATGTTCAAAGTCGGGAAGCAAATATTTGCTTACTGTCATGGGTCTGGCTGCATGTTTTCTATCTGCCTATCCATTGCATACAATTACATCACGCTAAGAGCTTTGTCACAATTTATGTCAAATTTCATCATCCCCAAAATCATTATAGAGTGATCAGGGTATTAACTTTACCTCTCACCTCTTCCAGCAACTTTTAAAACAGCTAAAAATCAAGCATAATCTGGTGCGTATCATGCGTTCGACAGATTTCATCAAACTTTGAAGTCAAGTCAAGTCAAGTCAACTTTATTTATATAGCGCTTTTAACAATGTAGATTGTTTCAAAGCAGCTTTACAGTGTTAAACAGGAAAATAATGCAGCATAATTTTATTCAGCTGTATAGCCATTCTGGAAAAAACGCTGATGTCATCAGTTCATTTCAATTATCATACATTGACAGTGTGGGCTTTAGATCAATAATTCGATCAGTAATTTAGTTTAAATGGTTAATTTAGTTTATTAATTAGATTTATTTCAATGTTTAGTTGAAAAATTGAGTGTCCCCAACTGAGCACGCCAAGCCAGAGGCAACAGTGGCAAGGAAACCAAAACCCCATTAGGTGACCTAATGGAGAAAAATAAACCTTGGGAGAAACCAGGCTCAGTCGGGGTGCCAGTTCTCCTCTGGCCAATTAACAAACAGCATATTATTATTATTATTCTGGCATCTTTACAGCTCAGAGGTCATAATAGATCGGAATATTCGAGGGACCGGGGGCAACATGCTGGAGACGGGTTTATTGAGGATGATGTTGATTAAATAATTATTAAAGTGCAATATTCGAATGATCGGAGGCAACACGCTGGAGACGGGTTTATTGAGGATGACATATCAATTTAAGTATTATTTAATTGTAATATTCGAACAATCTGAGTCAACACGCCGGAGACGGGTTTATTGAGATGCCGTGTCGATGAGGCAGTTGCAGGGGGAGTCTAATCACGGTCTCTGCAGACACTTCGGGGTCCTGTGTTGGTCTTCTCTGGGCGCAGGTCCACCATCTGAACTGGATACGGCCCGGATCCGGCTGACTGCAGTAAACCTCGGGATAAAACAGAGAGACTATCATTAGCGTAGATGCCATTCTTCTGATGATGTAACGAGTACATCAGGTGTTATGGGAAGTGTTCCCGGTTCCGGCTGACCTAGTTAATGCAGCCTAACAATCATTTCATTGAAAAAGTGTTTTATGTGTATGCCACAGTAAAGAGATGTGTTTTTAGTCTAGATTTAAACTGACAGAGTGTGTCTGCTTCCCGAACAATGTTAGGAAGACTGTTCCAGAGTTTCGGAGCTAAATAGGAAAAGGATCGACCGCCTGCAGTTGATTTGGATATTCTAGGTATTATCAACTGGCCAGAATTTTGAGACCGCAGTAGACGTGATGGAGTATAATATGTTAAGAGCTCGCTCAAGTATTGGGGAGCTAAACCATTTAGTGCTTTGTAAGTAATAAGTAAGATTTTAAAATGTATGCGATGTTTAATAGGCAGCCAGTGCAGTGTTGACAGAACTGGGCTAATATGGTCATACTTCCTGGTTCTAGTAAGAACTCGAGCTGCTGCGTTTTGGACCAGCTGGAGTTTATTTATTAAGCGAGCAGGGCAACCACCCAGTAGAGCATTACAATAATCTAGCCTTGAGGTCATAAACGCATGAACTAACTGTTCAGCATTTTGCATTGAGAGCATGTGCCGTAATTTAGATATATTTTTAAGATGGTAGAATGCAGTTTTACAGATGCTAGAAACGTGGCTTTCAAACGAAAGATTGGTATCAAAGAGCACACCCAGGTTCCTCACTGACGACGAGGACTTGACAGAACAGCCATCAAGTGTTAGACAGTATTCTAGGTTACTACTTGTGGAGCTTTTTTGTCCAATAATTAAAAATTCAGTTTTTTCTGAATTGAGTTGCAGGAAATTACCAGTCATCCAATGTTTTATATCAGCTATCCATTCCGTTAATCTTGTGAATTGGTAAGTTTCTTCAGGGCGTGAAGAAATATAGAGCTGAGTATCGTCAGCATAACAATAAAAACTAACGCCATGCTTCCTAATGATATCTCCCAGTGGTAGCATGTACAGGGTGAAGAGTAGCGGTCCTAGCACTGAGCCTTGCGGTACTCCATACTGAACTTGTGATCGGTGTGACATCTCTTCATTTACTGCTACAAACTGATAATGGTCGCATAGATATGATTTAAACCATGACAAAGCAATTCCACTAATACCTACATAATTTTCGAGTCTATTCAAAAGAATGTTGTGGTCGATAGTATCAAATGCAGCACTAAGATCGAGTAACACTGATAGAGAGATACAGCCACGATCGGATGATAAGAGTAAATCATTTGTAACTCTGATGAGAGCAGTCTCAGTGCTATGATACGCTCTAAATCCTGACTGGAAATCCTCACAGATACCATTTCTTTCTAAAAAGGAACATAATTGTGAAGACACTGCCTTTTCAAGTATTTTTAGGTTTGAGATTGGTCTATAATTGACTAATTCTGTAGGATCAAGTTGCGTTTTTTTAATAAGTGGTTTAATAATAGCCAACTTAAAAGTTTTCGGTACATATCCTAATGACAAAGATAAATTAATGATATTAATAAGAGGATCTATGACCTCTGGTAGCATCTCTTTTAATAGCCTAGTCGGTACAGGGTCAAGCATACATGTTGATTTTGATGATTTAACGAGTTTAGCCAATTCTTCTTCTCCTATAACAGTGAATGATTGTAATTTTTCCTCATTGACACTACAATGCTCTGTCTGATGTGATACTGTAGAAGACGCTACATGGTTAAAATTTTCTTCCTAATATTATCAATCTTACATGTGAAGAAGTTCATAAAGTCATTACTGCTGTGCTGTTTACAATCATCAGAAGTTGAAGCTTTATTTTTGGTTAATTTAGCCACTGTATTGAATAAATACCTTGGGTTGTGTTTGTTTTCTTCCAAGAGAGTTGAGAAATAAGCAGATCTAGCAGTTTTTACGGCCTTTCTGTATGCGATCATGTGCTCTTTCCACGAATTACGAAAGACCTCTAGTTTTGTTTTCTTCCTCTACTTCCTCTACACTCTACTTCCTGCTTCGCTACTGTTCGGACGCTCTTGCTTACTGCTCCGCGCTTTGCTCTATCGCTTCTATATTTTACAACTTCAGCAAATCAGCACATTGACAAAGCTTGACTCCAATGATAAAATTAGAAACTCTGGTGACTGAATTCCTAAACAAAAAGCGGAATATTTCAACCGACCAGCCTCCCACTGCCTTCAGCTTACATTCCGGAGAAGGGAAAACACAGCTGCCTACATTCAAAAGGATAAGAAAATGCCTCTTCTAGAATCTACTTGCTGCACAAACTGCCACAGACTTTTACAAAGGATTGCAGTTCTTGAAACAAAGTTATTTGCGGAACCATCCAACCAGACGAATCACACAGCAGAGCTTCATCATGATCGCCCTCTGCACACTGCCGGTGAGTCCCATAAATGTAGTGCTACTCAACATGTAGAGAAACAAGTAACTGATCAACACACTAATCAATGGAACAAACAGGGAGCAAGACCCAAAGGCACTCGAGACATCAGATTGTCACGAGCATCACATATTGCCGCAGTAGCATGCTCTACCCCAGACACAAGGATTGCAAACACTAGTTTTCTACCACCAAATATACATCTTGAAAACAGATTTGAAGTGCTAATGAATGTGGGTGAGGAATCCCCAAATGTGATGAATATGACCGAACACAGATTGAATCAGCCCGCAGCTAACACTGCTAACAGGCGCTCAAGGTCAAGCAGACAGCGGCCCTCAGCTCAGAGCACAGCCGAGCCCAGGACTCTCATAGTGGGGGACTCAACAATCAGAAACATTAGCAGCAGGGATACAACTACATGCTGCCTTCCACAAGCAACAGTCTCTGATGTAAACAGGGAACTTAAGAACATTCTGATGAAACATAAGACTGCAAATCGACTTATCATTCATGTGGGAAAGAACGATATTCAGAGAGAGGAGTCAGAACTTCTAAAGAGGGATTTTAATGAACTTTTTGAAACACTTAGAAAACTGAAAGTTCAGCCGTTCATCAGTGGACCACTTCCAGCAAGAGGAACAAATAGGTTCTCACGGCTACTTGGGCTTAATACATGGCTGCAAAAAACCTGCAACATGAAGGGAGTGAACTTTATCGACAACTTTAATCTCTTCTGGAGTCAGAGACAACTGTTTACATCAAATGGCCTCCACCCAAACAAACTCGGTGCAAGAGTGCTAAAGGACAATATTTATTTTTCCCTTCATCATCCTTCAGCTGTGTGTGCCAACCCACTCAACCTGGATAGCACACACACACCAGTAAAGTACGATCACAGGACTTCATTTCAGCATCTGAATGGACATGCGGTTGATACACCCCACAAGGACAATGATAACACCACGCAGCCACAACAACCACTTCTCATGGACACACTCCCAGCTGAACCCCGCCCTCAGAGCTCACCACAGATAGACTGTGATGGATTAGAACAGCTCGAAGTGACACAGATCGAGCCACTAAACAGTAACATCTCAGCCCATTCTGTGGAGTCTGTGGAGGCACTGGTAAAAATGGGGACCATCAGGAGTGACACTGGTAATATAAGCAATAGGCTGGAAGAAATGTCACTCCTTGAACCGGACGATAACATATTGCAGTTTCCGGTAACACCAGAGAAACAGCCCCCCTCACCAGACATCCCGTTATCCCGCTCTACAGCATCCCCGCCCCTGAGCTTCACAGAGAAAATGGATTTTGTTTATACTGGAAACAGACAATCATACTCGATCACTGCGAGCCCCCAGATATCAACCAAAGAGCGTCGAGCCCCACAACCACCAAAGACTGTGGGCCCAGCTCGCTCTGCCCCTCCTCCTGTGAGATTTCTTCGGTCACAACGCCAGGGCACACACCCTCCTCCATCTGCACCAAAAACAACTGATACCAGCTCTCAGTGACGTGTTCTGGGTCCTCGCAACGTCAACAGCAATCTTATCAAATGTTTACAAAACATGCGTGAATCCAGTGTGCCTCTATCTTTCTCTATTTCTGTTCTGTTAAGTGATAGAAAGTCCAAGGCTTTCTCAGGCCGTATGGCAAACCCATCTAATCTGCTGCCTGTTAATTGTCAAACTAAGATTACTATGGGGGAAAAAATTAAAATTAATACTGTTAAGTTAGCACTCTTAAACATCCGTTCACTTAAAAACAAATCATTTCTAGTCAACGACTTAATATCCACAAACAACCTAGATTTTTTGCTGCTAAATGAAACGTGGCTAGAAGACAGCTGCAGTGCAACAGTCCTCAATGAAACAGCCCCTCCTAACTTTACTTTTATGAGTGTCTGCAGACCAGTCAGAAGGGGCGGGGGGGTCGCAGCACTATTTAAAGATGTCTATCAATGTAAGCAAGTATCGTTTGGTGACTATTTGTCTCTAGAATATCTGGGCATTGTGCTAAAAGGTGCTCCACGCATCCTGCTTATCATTATTTATAGGCCTCCGAAATATTCTCCGGCCTTTATTGATGACTTTACAGAGCTGTTATCAGCAATCTCATCTGAGTATGACTGTTTTGCTATTGCTGGGGATTTTAACATTCACATTGACAATGCTGAATCCAGTACAACAAAAGATCTCATGACTGTTCTTAACACTTTTGATTTGACACAACATGTTCACGGACCCACACATGATCGTGGACACACTCTAGATTTACTTATCAGTAAGGGGCTAAACATTTCATCAATAGTTATTAAGGATGTGGCAATGTCTGATCATTTCTGTATTTTCTTTGATATATCAATCTCTCCTGCCATTGAAACCAGATCTGTCTCTATCAAAAAGAGATGCTTAAATGAGAACACTAGTGTGCTGTTTATGAAGGCTATATCTCTAACACCAAGCATATCTGCAGACTCTGTTGATTTTCTCCTTGACTCTTTTAACTCAAAAGTTAAGGGTGTAATTGATGATATTGCTCCTGTAAAAGCCAGGAAAAAGAGTGGCAAACAAAAAGCACCTTGGAGAAACTCAACAAAAGTGCAATTAATGAAAAGACAATGCAGGAAATCGGAACGCATGTGGCGAAAGACAAAACTTGTAGTCCATTATAAGATCTATAAAGACAGTCTTCGTGCTTTCAATGTGGAACTAGGCAAAGCTAGACAGACCTTCTTTTCAAATATTATAAACAGAAACATAAACAACACGCGCACTCTTTTTGCTACTGTAGAGAGACTAACAAACCCCCCGAGTCACATTCCCAGTGAAATGCTCTCAGACAGCAAATGCAGTGAGTTTGCTTCCTTCTTCTCCGAGAAAATCATTAATATCAGAAATGCGATCAGCACATCGTTCAGTTGCTCTGAGGTGAATCAGATCAGACCACAGCCTCAGAAAGTTACTATGACTGATTTCGAAGCAATTGATGGTAAAATTTTAGAAGAAACAGTACAGCACCTTAAAACATCAACCTGCGCCCTTGACACACTCCACACTTCTTTTTTCAAAAGTGTGTTTAACTGTTTAGAAGCAGATCTCCTAGAAGTGGTAAACGCCTCACTTCTTTCTGGGACTTTTCCAAACTCCCTTAAAACCGCAGTAGTTAAGCCTCTCCTGAAAAAGAGAAATCTGGATAACTCCATATTGAGCAACTACAGACCAATCTCAAATCTCCCCTTCATAGGCAAGATCATTGAAAAAGTTGTTTTCAGTCAGCTGAACAAATTCTTAAGCTCAAACGGATACTTTGACAATTTTCAATCTGGTTTCCGACCGCATCACAGCACAGAGACGGCCCTCATTAAGATAATAAATGATATTCGCCTCAATACAGATACAGGCAAAACATCAATTCTGGTACTACTGGACCTCAGTGCTGCATTCGACACTGTTGACCACAAAATACTTCTTGACAGGCTAGAAAATTGGGTTGGGCTTTCTGGAATGGTCCTCAAATGGTTCAGGTCATACTTAGAAGGGAGAGGTTATTATGTGAGTATAGGTGACCATAAGTCTGAGTGGACATCCATGACATGCGGAGTCCCACAAGGGTCAATTCTTGCACCACTCCTATTCAACCTGTACATGCTGCCACTCAGCCAAATAATGAAAAATAACAAAATGGCTTACCACAGCTATGCTGACGACACCCAGATCTACTTAGCCATATCACCTAATGACTACAGCCCCATTGACTCTCTATGTAAATGTATTGATGAAGTTAACAGTTGGATGTGCCAAAACTTTCTTCAGTTAAACAAAGACAAAACTGAAATTACTACATTTGGAAACAAAGATGAAATTCTGAAGGTGAATGCATATCTTGAGGCTAAAGGCCTGAAATCAAAAAATCAAGTCAGGAATCTTGGTGTGATTTTGGAGTCAGACCTGAGTTTCAATAGTCATGTCAAAGCAATAACTAAATCCGCTTACTATCATCTCAAAAATATATCAAGAATTAGATGCTTTGTTTCCAGGCAAGACTTAGAGAAACTCGTTCATGCTTTTATTACCAGTAGGGTGGACTATTGTAATGGTCTTCTCACCGGCCTTCCCAAAAAGACCATTAGACAGCTGCAGCTCATACAGAACGCTGCTGCCAGGATCCTGAGCCGAACCAGAAAACATGACCATATCACACCAGTCCTCAGATCTTTACACTGGCTTCCAGTTACATTTAGGATCGATTTTAAAGTGCTATTACTTGTATATAAATCACTCAATGACCTAGGACCTCAATACATTGCAGATATGCTGATTAAATACAAACCCAACAGATCACTCAGATCATCAGGATCAAGTCAATTAGAAATACCAAGGGTTCACTCAAAGCAAGGAGAGTCTGCTTTTAGCTATTATGCCAGCCGTAGCTGGAACCAGCTTCCTGAACAGATCAGATGTGCTCCAACAGTAGCCACTTTCAAATCCAGACTCAAAACACATCTGTTTAGCTGTGCATTTACTGAATGAGCTGTGCCACTGTACGTGCTTTGTCCGAACTGCTTGCATTTTAATTTATATGCTTAAATTTAACCCTGTTTTTATTTTTATTTTTAATTATACTCTTTATTTTTATCTTTCAATATTTTCTTTATTTTTTATTTCTTTAAATTCCTATTATAACTGTAATATTTTTATTTCATTTCTGTGTAAAGCACTTTGAATTGCCACTGTGTATGAAATGTGCTATACAAATAAACTTGCCTTGCCTTGCCTTGCCTTGCCTTCCAGCTGCGCTCCATTTTTCTGGCTGCTGTTTTAAGGGCCTGGGTGTGCTCGTTGTACCATGGCGTTGGACTATTTTCTTTAATCTTCTTTAACCGCAGAGGAGCAACTATGTCTAAAATACTGGAAAAGAGAGAGTCAATAGTTTCTGTTGCAACATCGAGTTCTTCTAAGCTATCTGGGATGCTGAGAAGATGACACTGCATGAAAAGTGGGATTTTCGACCCCGTAAACGCCTGTGTACTCCTGGAAATCTCCCTAATTTTCGGCAGTTTTCGACAATTTAGAGGCAGCGAACGTCGCGTTCGTCTGTGCCACAAATTGTCGTAAACGAACCATGACGTAGGTGGAGAGCCCCCGCTGAGAGACCGCGCGGAGGTGCGACGCCTCTAATTAGCATATGAATAGCAGCGAAACCAGAGAGTCAATGGCCAGACTTGAATTTACTCACTCACTATTGGCTGAAGCCACTACATTTAAAAAATATAAAATCCCTCGTGATTGGTTGGCAGATCACTGCAAACCAATCATTATTGGTCCCCCTGGCTCATTATAAATGTAAACCCCAATAATAATAATAAATATATAATTTATGTTGTAATAATTTGTTTTATATTAATGTTATTGTGCTATGAAGTATTCATACCATCAAGGAATATATGGGAAATTATACGGACCGTGCCGTTTATTCAAAGAAAGTGCTTCATTTATAAGCATACAGCTGTTCTTTCAAAGAAAGGGCTTCATTTATAAAACACAGCTGTTTATTCAAAGAAAGAGCTTTATTGTTAAACACACAACTATGTACAGTGCAGCAGTAATGTCTCGTAATGTAATGTAAAGTTCGGCGTGCTCCAGGCTGCGAGAGCGCGGTGGCCGCACAATCCATCCAGACACCCCGTCAACAAAGCGTCTTCCTCGTCAAACATGAGTTCAATGGTCGCGGACTTCCAAATGTCCACCTCATCCAGCACACTCTCGCTTCCAGCAACTGTAATACAATCCATAAAGACAATAAGCAACCTGAAAAATACTCACATTGACAAAAAACGGATCTAATATAATAAATCTTACCCTTTTTCTTCTTGATCGACTCCGAGCTAAACTTTGCAGTTTCCGCCTGCGATGTAAGTTCAGGTTGTTTGTATCTGAAGCTCCGGCGTGTCGATTCATAATACGTCTTACAGGCAGCTGGAAAACAATTACATGAGACTGGTATTAATAAAAACAGTCACGGTAAAATTAAACAAGGAATGAGAAACACATTAGAAGTTACTTACACACAATTTCGTCGTGATCAGCGGTTAAATCTGGACTCGCGGAAATCGCTCCAAGCAGATAAGAGCTCACGGCTTCGTTATGAGGCGAGGATAGTCTGTGTAAACAAAATGTGCAGTTTTAAGCTCGGATCTATTAACGCATCCATTTCCTTATACAGCTGAATAAAAGCATATTCTTTAAATCGTAACGTTACATTACCCATGCTCTGGTTCATAGCGCCTGCAGTTTGCCTCAGAGTTGTGAAGACGAAGACAGCCTCCTGAAAATGAGTCCAAAAAGTTGGTCGCGTGCGTCCATGCAGAGATTGAGTTGAAGACGGCGTCCTGTCATAGTTGATCGCGAAAAAGGAAAGCAGCAAAAAACATAGGAAATGTAAAAAAAAAAAGTTTAAAGCTCGTCTTCTACGCGTCATGGCCATGACCTCGACCTTGCACGTCATTGGACTAGGGCTCTACTATGGAACGCGCCCGGGGCCAAATCTCTTTATATGAAACGCGTGACTTATGACTGTTTTTTACGGTCTATGGTTTCAACACGCACTGTTTTCCGCGTCAACGCAGCAATTTTTTACGTGTTTCTTTTGTATGTGTAGACACGCACATTCTGGTCGTGTAACAGGCATACACGCACAGTCGACGCACAGTTTTAACATGTTAAGAAGACACATTTGAACGTGTTTCTTAACGCGCACATTCTGTACATGTCGAAGTGTAATATATATATATTTTTTTAAAGCAGACTTACCTTTAGATGTAGCCTAGGCTACATACATATTAATATAAGATATTAATTAATTGCTTAACTGACTACTGTGCTAGAGTGAAGTAGCCTAATGTTACAATGTATATTAAGTAAATGCTTAATATTATACAATTATTATAATTTATCTATATGGGTTTTTGTTTGTTTTTTAAAGTTAGGCTATATATAATTTCTAAAAGTATATATAGGCTAATTTACACAGCACATATTTATAACTGAAAACACACACACACACACACACAACTTTATTCACTTTCACATAATAATGTTTTTGTAATTTGGTGTTTAGTTTGTTGTATAGTTTGTTTATACTGTTCTGTCTCTTTTTTGTTTCCAGGAACATCTGATGAGTGCTATAATAAAATGACTTCATTATATTTAAAATATGTTTTGATATACATTTTATTTATATTATTAATATTTTATTTACCCATAAACGTGTCTTTAGGAAGCCATAAGTTATAGAGACAAGAATAACTTTTGCCATTTAAATGCCACATTAATTTACTGAGGACCCATACAGCCAATGATCATGTGTGAAAACACTTACACATAAATTGATCACTTAGAAATCAAAACTAAGGTTTGAGAAATAAAGAATATGCATACAACAAAATATATTGTTTCATAGCAGCTTCAGTAACAAGTTCAAAACAAATTCTGCTGTAAACCGGCTCTAACAAGCCAATATAATGTCAATATTCAGCTCAAGTGACTTCAGTGTTGATTCAGCTGATTTCAGTTCAACTGTAAATTCCTCAGTTGTGCATATTTGTGTGTAGTTAGATATATGCAAAAACAACATTTTTGGAAGAGTTAAAATAGTTTTGCACAAAGTGTTGCTTTTGCAAGCGATGTCTGATGTTTTGCATGTTGTGTGTTTTGTGTGTAGAGTTACAAGAAATGGAGCCATATTTTCAGAAATTGTGTGTAAGCAATTAGATAAAACTGTAAATGAATCCAGTTTATTTTAGTTCAGGACTCATAGTCCAGGTGTTAGTAATCTGTGCTTAATCTTTGTTCCAGGCAACAATTTTTTAACTCGCGATTTACTAGATTAAGGCCTACTCTTGGCATAATTTAAACCAGGAAACCACCTCTTGAAAATCTGCATTGATAATTCATAAAATGTGGTGTGAGCTCAATTTAAATGACAATTACAGAAAAACACAATCTGACTTAACTATAAACACACAAACTTGTACTTTTCACATTTATGATTAATAGCCATTTAAAAAATAATTCACAGTGCAGGGTGGAAAAATTAATTTTGGTATGTAAACTGTATGCTTTACTTGATTTATTTGTGTGCTTTGGTTCATTGTCTTGTTGCATTACATAACCTCTCTAAAGGCTGAAGACATGAACTGCTGTCCTGTATTTTTGTTTTTTTACATAACATTGGTTATTGCTAATGACATACAGAGTAATTAATCTACACTGTGAGCCCGGACAAGTTGAATCTACTTAAAAAATTGGAGCAAACTGGTTGCCCTAAAAATTTAGTAATGTGAACTAAAACGAGTACATTTAACTGAAATTTAAGTTAACATTTTAACTTAAACTTTAAACTTGTTTTAGTCAAAAAAATTCAGAACCTAGATAAAACTCCCCCTGCTGCTACTCTGATTTGCATTTGTGTAGCTCACAGCATCTTCATTTACATGATAAAGCCTCCCCTAGAATTAAGGGGAGGGGGGGTCATGGGGGGACAACTGCCAAGCAAGGCCCACGTCAATTTACGGTAGTTTACGGCAGTTTTCGGTGTTGCCTGCAAATTGCCGTGCGCAGTCGTAAACCTGAAGTTTCACGGCAATCTACAGTGTCACATACTGACGAAAATCCCACTTTTCATGCAGTGTGATACTGATGAGGAAGATTATTTAAAAAGCAATCTTTAGTAGCGGCAGTGATTGTCCTACCATTTTTGAAGCGAGGGGGCGGCTTTGCAACCTTAGCTAAAGTATACATGATACTAGGTAATGATCTGAGATGTCATCGCTCTGCTGCAGAATTAACTAACTCCAATAGAGTTTAGTATGTCTTTAAATGCTATACCCAATACGTCTGTGGCAGGGGGTGTGTGGTTTAGCAAGGTCTGTGACGGGAGAGAGAGTCGGGAGACAAGTTCGCCGTAAGTGGGTCACCTGTGTCTTGTTCCAGTGATGGCGGGGAGAGACCATTAAAAGCTGACAGAGAGGAGGCTTAGGAGAGGGAGGCTGAGGACTCGTGTGCTGACGGTCGTGAGAGAGGCTGAGAACGAGTGTGGGAACGTTGAGAGAGCTCTGGAGAGCACACCTGCTGATCTGAACGGGAGAAGTGACTTTGACCTGAGTTGAATGCGCAGAGCGCGCCCTTTTTGTCAGAATATAAAATAAACACACGAGTCCCAGCAAGCCGACCCTGTCTTCTTCCTTCCTTACAAAAACCTGACATTTACTACAACGTCTTTTTCGTTGTCTACATGGATATTAAAATCACCAACAATTAGTACATTATCTACGGCCAGTACTAACTGAGCAAAATTCTCAGAAAATCAGCAAATTCTTTGATAAAGTCTGTATTGTGCCCTGGTGGCCTGTATACAGTAGTTAACACAAATGTTAAATGGGTTTTATCATGTACAATACATAACGTTACATAAAGCACCAAAACTTTGAAGGAATTATATTTGAAACTAGAATTCTGAGTAATACTGAAGATATTATTATAAATTACAGCAACCCCTCCCCCTTTACCTTTCAGACGCGGCTCATGTTTATAACAATAATCTTGGGGGGTGGACTCATTTAAAGTAATGTAGTCGTCAGGTTTTAGCCAGGTTTCTGTCAAACACAGCACATCTAGATTATTATCTGTAATCATATAATTTAACAATAAGGGCTTTTGGGGAAAGGGATCAAATATTCAGCAACCCAAGCTTTATCAATTGTTCATCTGTATTATATCTGTTGTTTATTTGTTGGACATCAATTAATTGTTTACTGTTGGATGGTTTTGATGTTTTTTTTATTTACTAATTCAGGGAACAGACACAGTCTCTATATGATAATATCTAGGTGAAAGAGTCTCTATGTGCTGGGATTTATCTGACTCCGGTAACGTGAGACAGCTAGAAGACGGTCGGTTTAGCCAGTTTGTCTGCTTCCTGACCTGAGCCCTAGTGAGTCAAGGTTTAGCTCTAAGACTATGTGCAAAATTTCTAGAGAGAAGAGCGGAACCACCCCAGGAGGGATGGATGCCATCCTTCTTCAACAGGTAATGTCTGCCCCAAAAGCTTTTCCAATTGTCTATGAACCCTTTGTTATTTTGTGGACACCACTTAGACAACCAGCCATTGAGTGATGATAGTCTGCTAACTATCTCATCACTCCTTTTAACAGGGAGCGGTCCAGAACAAAAAACAGCCTCTGACATCGTACTAGCGAGTTCACACACCTCTTTAATGTTAATTTTGGTGATCTCCTACTCTGATAGGAAGGGTCTAATCTTCCTAATGTTGTATAATGCAAATCTGCAGGACCTTATTTGTTGCAGTAATGTGGTCAGTGAATTTCAGCTGATCATCAATCACAACTCCAAGATTCCTGGCTGTCCTGGACGGAGTTATGGTTGATGATCCTAGCTGAATGGAGATGTAGGGACTATGAGTCAGATAAAATAATAACTCAACGGGGAACTGAATTAAAATTAAAGAGACTCAAATGACACTATAATTTATAAATAATTCAGAATTAATGTTTACACCTTAACTTATTCGTCCGCCGATATGTAAGAACTTAAAGGGGGCTCTGTTAAAGGGAAACATGTATATTTAGCTCAAATGAATGAATTAATGAATTCATAGGGAATTTTGAGAGTCTATTTTACAGCCGAGCAAATGACTCTTCTAGCAGGCCGTAAATATCAACTCTGCAGCGGATATTAATATCCGAACAATAGTGAAACACTATTTAACAGCCAGGTAACTTAGATCGGCAGTTCAAGACATTAAATTGATAAGCACATAACACAAGAACAGTTATCTTTGAATACAAACGGAACTTTATTGATTACTCTAACACATCAAACTAATATCTAACATAAACACACGCACTCGCACATTCAAACGTTGCAGAAAGGAAGAAGGTGAGGAAAGAATATGTTCTAAGAGAGAGAAATTATGAAATCCTAAGCAATCTATGCATTTATGAAACATGACCTGAAGAAACCATTGATCAGTAATTTAACCTCCTATCGTTTCTTAGGCAGGGTTATTACATTTGATCTAATGCACCAGTTCAGCTCGAAATCAAGAGGCGTTACTTGCGTTTGTGTTTCGCGTGTCGTCTGACAAGGGGGATTCCCTTTTCCTGGCTGGACAGGGGTTTTCCCGGATCTTTGATTCGCTGAAGGTCTGGTCGACGTCTGGGGAAGCCAACCATGTGGCGTGTTGGCGGCTGGATGAAAGTCTTGTGGGCGTTGTTTGAAGTTGGAGCGCGCTGTTAGAAACTTGTTGTTGAGAGACTTTTGCGGCGAAACTTAACAGAACCTGAGACTTAACGGAAATAAAATAAACTTTAAGTAAAAGAAAGGAAAGTGAGAGAAAAGCAGATGGCCTGAAAGAAATCGTTGTTAACCCATTTTCTCTGATGTTGGTCTGTCACGACCGTCAGATCGTCTCCTGGGAGCTCTCCGTTCAGAACTCACTCTGGTCATTCTGCTAGGACTGAGCTCATATCTGAACTGCGAACAGGCCGTGAACCAGCTCGAACCGAACTGGTTGTGACGTGAAAACTGAACTCTGCACTGCACTGGTCTGAACTGAACAGAACTGCACGGAACTGAACTCTTCGTTCGTGTTCTGAGATTAAACTCAAACATTTGCCCATCCCCTGGATGGGTTCTGGCCAATTAGGCTTCAGGGGTGACTGTGTCTCCACCCCTCCCACAAAATTGGGTTAACTATAGAATTTAGTTTCCTGCTCTTAAGCAGAGAGTAAATTAAGACCTAATTTCTTACTATAAGGACATGATCAATTCTATAAAGATTTCATTCAGCTCATCTGTTGGATTATACCCATACGAACGCACCGGTACCAAACACGATGCTTTTTCATCCACTCATTCAATAGTTACATAATTGCATGAATTGTGAGTAATATACATGCATGATAGTCACGTGTATCAGTTGTAAACACACTAACAAGTTATGTCGAAGGCTATTTGAATGAAATTCCAATAATCAGCGATTTGGTGCACTCATATGTAACAGTTTCTGTGAGCATGCTTGGAGTTTTAGCTGTCACGTGGAGTTCATTTACTGGTCATGCAAAGACAGAGATCTGGTTTGTTTCTTTGTCTTGTGAACACAAAAGTCCTCTGTCCTTCCTCGATAACTTGAGTTTCGAGTCCATAGGAAGTCAGTTAATTATTAACTATAACTGGTAGCTCCGGGCAGAATCGAGCCCCCATCTCCCTCGTGATCGATGGTTGATTTCCGGGAGATCTGGAGCTGAATTGTGCTTTGTTGAAAAGGATGTTAATTTGATCGAATCATTGGAAGATTAACTCATCTATATGTCTGCGTCCATAATTGCTACATTCGTTACAGAGAGATTGTAATGAAGTGCTGGGTTGGCTGAGACCACAAGCAGAGTAAAATATCCAATTCCTCCAAAAAGTTACCCAGTTGACCTAGAGGACGATAAATAACTACAACGTGGATTTTAGCAGGGTGAGTTATAGTGATTGAGTGTGATTCAAATGAGCAGTTGCCAGACAGAGAAGGAATGGGCTCAAATTTCCAATCATTTGAGATGAGCAGACCAGTACCTCCACCCCTCCCAATCGGGCGAGGGGTGTGTGAAAAAGTTAAATTATTTGAGAGAGCTGCAGGAGTGGCAGTGTCTTCTGGTTTGATCCAGGTTTCAGTTAGAGCCATGAGACTGAGATGTGAATGAGTGGAAAGAGATGAAATAAAGTCTGCTTTGTTTACAGCAGACTGGCAGTTCCAGAGACCAATTGGAATGGACATTAATATAGCAGAGGAAATAGGTACATTACGCAGATTATTAGGATTACGGCGTCTAGAATGTACTGAGCGTGACTTACAGGTGTATGTGGTAATAGTAGAGATTTGGAAGCACATTGTGAATACGGGTCAGATAAATAAACAGATGAAAACAAGCAAAACACTAAAGTGGACAAAGTAGAAGGAAAGCTATACTCAAGTGCTTTTTCGGTGTCCTTGCTCGAGTGGAGTCGCGCAGAGTAGAGTCGATGTCTTTACCCGACTCGGTCTTCACACGAGGAGGCTGAACGCTCCCGCTGGCGCAGAAAGGAGCATATTAAATAGATGCTAATCACTACAGTCAGAACAAGTGAGGACGCTTTTGTAATTCACCCAAACAATCAAGGGAACAGCCTGTCAATGGCTCAGCTCAAAAGCGAAACTACGACTCACTAGTAGTGCGAATATCCAGCAATAGCAATAACAATTGAGTGCGGGCGGGTGGCAAAAACAGCCCTTGTTATAATTAAAATACAATTATCTTAACCAGTAAAATTATAAATAGAAAAATAACTACAGAATCGAAATGTATCCACTTGTTAGCGTGTAATACGCTGAGCAATTCCAGCAAACTAATCAGAAAAAACACTTACATGCGGCTTCAATGCGCTCCTTCACTGTCGGCACGCTTCTTCTCCTAGTTAGAGATGACGAATGTATGGAATGTCATGAAATGTTATGGGATGAGAAAAGAGTTCTTCTGTCTATGGGAAGTCTATGTAACACGTTTTAAAAAAACGAATATAGTCATATGGTACAATTAACAAAATGTAATTGAATACTGTTTAGATGTATTTGAACTGGTAGAGCAATTGAGTGTGGAGATGATGGACAAATTGAAATATAGATTTAGGGAGCTCCACCCAGTGGCAAGAAAAGTGTATAGTGATTTGTCAGCTCATAAAGTATGGAAAAAGTGAGACCAATTGTTTGTACATATATTACAGGCAAAAGGTGTGGAGGTTTTATAGAGAACTTTTATAATAGGCTTTATAAAGAGCCTTAGATAGAATAGAGATAGAAAGGTTTAATAAAAAGTTGTTTATATGGCCAAGAAACTTTATAAGAAGTTTTTATGTACAACTTTTCTGTAGAAGCTGTTTATGAGGCCGAAAAACTTTATAAGAAGTTTTTATAAATGACTTTCATATATGACTTTTGTAACATGAATCTAATGAAAACACAGAAACATGATTTTTCCCTAAACCTACCCGTCTCAAACTAAGGTGAATTTCTAAGAATAAAAATATGAAACATAGTATAAAAACTATAAGGTCACAGTTACGTTTAGTCAGAATAAACATTTACATATTATGAACATATTTACAGTATATTCATACTACTCAAATACTGTAAATATGTTCATAATCTGTAAATGTTTATTTTGACTAAACGTAACTGTGACCTTATATTTTTTATACTATTTTTCATATTTTTATTCTCAGAATTTGTATTACTATTGTGAGAATTTATCTGGTCATCTCCCGAGCTCTGGCCGTCCCTCGTGGTGGAGTTGTGTGAGCGCTCAAATAAGAAACAACAAGCCAAGAGCAAAGATACAAATGGTTTATTGCTTCCTACCCAACTGAACTAAACATGGCCGTCCCAGCTTATATACACATATGGGTTACAAGGTTAGGAAAACAACACCTTATATGAAGTGGAATCTTACAGCAGTAGAAGAGAAAACAACAGAAACGGCAGACAGGACACTCTGGGTTTGTCAGCCGCACTCAGCAGAAAACTCAGACATAATTTACTGAGACAACACCTTTTCAATGTTATGTATACATAAAATAAAGTACATTAAAAGAGTTAATTCTTATACTCCCCTCTTCCAGGCTCAAATTAATGAAGAGCCTGGACCTAAGACTTCTCAACATAATTTTGTTTCACTGGACGGTATCCTGAAGAGAGAGCAGTAACCATCGTATATATTCGTCTAGAAATGCACGTCATAATACATGGTCCAAAAATACACATAAACAAAAATATTAAGATCACTGGTACCAGCATTGAGACATAGTGGGCAAATATTCCGAACAGGCTTGATAAAATACCCCAACCCCAATTATGCTCCCTGCTTTTAAGCTCGTCATCATAAATCTGTTTCGATATTGTTTTCATTTCTTTTACAGCCTTGCCAATCGAACCCTCGTCTTCATCCTCCTCAGGGATATATGTGCAACAAGAGTCACCTACAATGGCACAGACCCCACCTTTTTCGGCTAGTAACATGTCCAGCGCCAGTCTGTTTTGCATAACAACTTGCCTCATTTCTTTCAGTTCTGCTTTGACTCCGACCAGTGCAGCGGTGGTACTGTTGACAAAAGAAGCAAACCGGTAATGCAATACTTCTTGCTGGTGCATGAGGTCGGTCACACCGAAGGGTGAAATCATAGACTCCCAGAATCGTGTCCAGTGTAACCGTAGCTGGTGTTCAGGGGGCACTTCATCCTCTATGGTAAATGGTAAATGGACTGCATTTATATAGCGCTTTTAACAGACCTACGGCCATCCAAAGCGCTTTACATTTTTGCCTCACATTCACCCATTCACACACCGACGGCGGTGTCAGCCATGCAAGGCGCCATCCAGCTCGTCGGGAGCAGCTGGGGTTAGGTGTCTTGCTCATGGACACCTCGGCACTTGGTCATATGGAACCGGGGATCGAACCACCAACCTTCCGGTTTGTAGACAACCTACATGAACCACTGAGCCACTGCCGCCCCATAGAGAGCTCTAGAGAGCGTCTGTGGCGCCCTGCAGTTTTTAGGCCCCCTCTTTGTACATGAATGACGACAACACGATGTTGGAGCTGCACTGGTGCACAGAGTCCAGTCCAGTTAGCACCGTAGGTGTCAAATACAGTGTCTCCCCCACAATACCAATACCAGTCCATAGCAAGTTTATACCCAGGCCCTGGCCAGGGGCCTGGACATGTTCTGTTGTTTATTTTGCAGGAGGGATTCGATTGGTTATAACAGGCTTTTCTGTCCACCGTCGTGTTGTTGGCTGTTCTACAGGCTACGGTATTGTTTTCACAACTATCCCCCACCCATGCTACTTTCTCTTTGCCTAAGTAGCTAGAATATGTACATGACAGGCCTTCGAATTTCGACCCATAGCCGCTAATTCCTTCTGTGATGATAACTCTGCACCTTTTAGCACTTATGCCTGGAACACGTGGCCCCTTTGTCCCATTGAAACAATACATGAAAGAGAAATCACTTGACAATTTTAGATTAATCTTTACATCTTGGGGGTCCTTCTTGGGGGACCCATTCTTAACATGGTTTTCTTCAATTAAGTCAAAACCTGAACACAGTGGGGCTCCAGGCTTATTTTTATCAACACAGTGTGGGCCCCATTCTGATCGCCCATTCATGCAGAACATAGTATGATTACATTTATAAGGCAACGGTTTTAAGGATATAGTGAGGGCAGAAGAGAAGACATTATGGCAGACCACACAGGACCCGTTCGTTGTTTGATGTGCAGTCCAGTTGGAATACTGCCAAAGGAGATTGGCAGTAGGGTCAGCCCATGTGAGGCTGGTGATGGTTCCTGTTACCAGGAAAGTTATTATCAGACTTCTGAAAAAACAAAACAGTTAGTACATAATTTTAAACATTTATTTCACTGCTTTCACTCTGGTTGCGTGGATCCACTGTGGGAAAAGATCAGTTAATACAGCAGTGCGGGTCACTGCCAGAACCTCTGTGGGGCCGTCATAAAGGGGGTCAGTGAGACCTCCTGTCGGTTTTAACTTTTTAACCAATACCTGCTGACCTGCACAGAATGGATGTGCAGACTCAGAGGGAATGTCAGGGTGCTGCATTTGGACCCTTTTCCAATAGTTTGTTAATCTTTCTATTAGCCCCACAGAATATTCTGACATGTGTTCAGTTAGCTCAAGCCCCATCACCCCCACCTGTCCATGCCGCCAGGGGATTGGGAACGGTCTGCCCATTACCACCTCATATGGTGATAATCCATCTAAATTTGGTTGTGATAACATCCTCAAATCGGCTAAGACAATGGGGAGGAGGCTGACCCAATCTTTTCCTGTGCTATTCATAGCTTTTCTCATTTTTCCTTTTATTGTTCTGTTGGCTCGTTCAACAAAAGCCGAACTCTGCGGATGGTATGGGATGTGCATACGCCAGTGTATCTGCAATTCTTTTGCCAGTTCTTGTGTTACCTTTGCAGTGAATGGGGTTCCCTTGTCTGAGTCAATCGACAAAGGAATACCATATCTAGGGATAATGTTGCTCGTTAGGTGTTGCACCACCACTTTAGAATTTTCCTTAGTACATGGGAAAGCTTCTACCCATTTTGAAAATTTGCATATGAACACAAGCAAATATCTGTATGGTCCTCTCTTTGGCATATGCGTAAAGTCTACTTGCCATTCATCGAATGGCTGATTTGGTCTTGGTAAATGCTGATGTTGCGCGTCAGGTTTTGTTACATGGTGCTTTGCACATGTCATGCATTTATCTAGTATTGATTGTACCATTGCTGGTAATCCTGCTGCGCAAATTAATGGTCGTAACATTTCTAATACCCCTCTTCGTCCGCGATGAGTGACACCATGAAACTCGCGGATGATAAACGGTAAAGACGAATGAGGCAAACAGACCCGTTTCATTTTGTCTGTCCAAAGGCCATCGGGGCCCCTAGAGGCTCCGAAAGCGTCCCAAAATTCCAGATCGTCATCGTTAGCCATGCCCTGGACAGAACGTAAGTCCAAATCCGGCAATAAAGACGAAGTCAGTGGTGACATTGAAACAAGAGCTTCATTAATCAGAGGGCTCTTAGGCCCCTCTTGTGCAGCCTGTTTTGCTGTTATATCTGCTAATGCATTACCCTTGGCCTCCTCTGTGAATGCATTAGAGTGCCCTCTAGTTTTCACAATGGCCAGGTTTCCAGGTAGTAATGATGCGGCAATCAGATCCTCCACCAGTGATTGATGTGAGATTGGCTTACCATCAGCACCCAAGAAACCCCTAGAGCGCCAGATTTGGCCAAAGTCATGCGCCACTCCAAAGGCATATCTGGAATCAGTAAAAATGGTTACATCTTTGTCTGCAAATAGTTGGCGAGCTCTAGTTAAGGCAACCAATTCAGCGGCTTGTGCTGAACGAAAAGGGAGGCTGTGAGCTCTCTAGAACCTTATCAGGTAGTTCACAGATGGCGTAACCACAAAGATAAACACCATCTTGTGGTTTGAAACATGATCCATCAACATACACCTTTGATCCAGTGGATAGTGGTGTTTCGGCCAGACCTGGGCGTAAAGCACAGGTGTGTGTGATTTCGGCCAGACAGTCATGTTGTTCATCCATATCAACGACAGATGGCGCAGAATTCAACATCGCATGGAGTGCAGAGGCCATGTGGCCCAAGGAGGAAACCCCTTTAATAGTTAAGTTATTCGTGGCAGTTAAAATGGCCTCATAACCAGACCTTCGCTGTGTTGACATGTGTTGTGTGTTAAGATTCTGCAAGACCTGCGTTACCTGATGTGAGGTGTGTAACACTAAAGGGTGTGACAAAACAATCCTTTCAGCATCCTGCACCATCAACGCACATCCAGCAACAGCCTGCAGGCAGCGAGGCAGACCTCGCACCACAGAGTCCAAGGTTTTTGATAAAAATGCGACTGGTCGCATGCCCCCACCATGTTCTTGTGCTAGTACGGCACATGTGGTCTCTGGACTACTGTGCACATACAAGTGGAATGGTAGTTTGTAGTTTGGGAGGCCCAAGGCCGGACTGGAACACAACGCAGTCTTTACCACACGGAAGGCTGTTTCTGCGCATGGAGACCAGTCCAATAAGGAATTGGCGGGAGCTTTACTATCGAAACAGGCCCGCATAGTTCTGTCGAAATAAGAACAATCTGGTATCCATTGTCGACAATAATTGACAAGGCCTAGGAATGCCATCATATCATGTTTAGTTTTGGGCTTCGGATGATTTTGGATAGCAGTTATACGGTCTTTCTTCAACCTGCGACTTCCTTTTGATAACTCATGACCCAAGGAGGTGACAGAAGGCCTACACCATTGCAGTTTGTGAAGTGACACCTTGAAACCATGTTTGGCCAAGTGTTCGAGTAGAGAACGAGTAGAATCCTGACATATATCAGCAGATATGGAAGTCACTAAGAGGTCATCTGCGTATTGGAGCAGTGATGCCCCTTCAGGTAGTTCTAAACCAGATAGACAATCTCTAATGGCCATACTAAAGTAGGCGGGACTGTCAACGAAACCTTGTGGTAGTCGTGTCCAAGTATATTGTTTTTGTCGGTGCGTGAAGGCGAATAACTTCTGCGTATCCGGTTCCACCGGTATGCTGAAAAACGCTGAGGAGAGATCAACGACAGAGAAATACTTGTGGTTATTATCGATTGCCATGAGCACGGAAGACACGTCCGGAACCAGAGGCGCGATTGGCACAACCAATTCATTGATCTTTCTCAGATCTTGGGTAAATCTCCAACTGCCATCTGGTTTCGGCACCGGGTTCACAGGGGTGTTGTATGGACTGCTATAAGTCCGCAAAACCCCCTGCTGTAATAAGGAGTGGATGATAATATCTATTCCATCAGCTTTATCCTCCGAGAGAGGATATTGTTTGATATATATTGGATCAGGATGTTTCAACGTCGCCTCATAAGGGGCACAGGTCACGGTGCCAACGTCATCTTTATGTGACGCCCACAGATGGGGTGGCAGTGAGGCAGGGTTGAAACGGTCGACGTCAGACAATAATTGTGCAACAGGTAACCCGTTGAGGGCCCCCACCTCATGACACACCTCATCTGTGGTATGAATTACCATTTTGTCATTTTTAAAAACCAGGGTCATGCCCAATCTTATCATTAGGTCACGACCTAGGAGGTTGTAGCTGCATGATGTCATTAGAACAAACTGGTGAAAAAAGAAATTACCATCCACTCTAACCTCAGGAGGAGTAACCTAACAGAGGAGTTAAAGGAGTTTCGAAGGGTCTTCCATCTATCCCTACAGAATCAACACTCTGACTAGAGAGTGGCCCCTCATAGCCCCCACCCATAGATGACATAGTTGCCCCAGAGTCAATTACAAATGGGTATGCAGTTCCATTCACAACCACCATTAAAGTCGCAGGAGAGGACCCGGAAGGAGAGTGAATGGTGGTTGTGAGGAGGGCTTCATTGAGGCTATGTTTCTGTGGGCACCCCTAATGCCCACTAGGGGGCGGAGGTGGCGGCAGCGATGGCTGTTGTTGTCCCTGGGACTGTCTCTCATCATTCTGCCTCTTCTTGCATTCACGGACCCAGTGGCCTTCCTTTTGACAGTAATGACACCTCCCATTTCTCCTCCCCTGTGGGCGTGATTGATTCTAGTTTTGGTGATAGTTTGAGCGAGGCTGATACCCGCTGGTCATTTGCAAAAACGCAGGGTTGGTTTTAGCTGGGGTAAGATCAAAAAGACCATCCCCCTGCATGGTTCTGATTCTCTCCCCCACCTCCCGAGGCGCCAATTTGCCCCTGTCAATCAATTGTAACTTCAGCATGGTTTGAGCTGTGGGCAGACAATTGTTGAGAAAGGTGAAGACAAAGAGATTGTCTGGGCCCATTGTGTTAATCTCGAACCCTCCGAAATTTACCCAGACCTCAGAGAATCTCTTCCAAAATTGTGGCACTGTCTCTGCTTTTTCTTGTTTACAGTTAGTGACATGCGAGAGATCACGGTGGCTATGTTTCAATTCTACCAGGAAAGCAGTTAATTGTTTTCGTAATATGTTCATAGCCTCAGGGTTGTCCCTCCAAAAGAAGGCACTCGTGGTTTTACTCGGCTTTTTTATCTTTCGAAACCCCTTCTTTCCTTCCCCATCTTCCTCCCTGTCATATTCTTCCCCTTCTTCTTCCTCAATGACTACTGTGTCGTGCTCTGTTTTTAAACATGGGACTTTATCATGAAGTGAAGCTTCGTCATATTGAGTCCCCATTTTTGATTGTAGAATAAATTTATAATCAGCTCCTGTAAGCTGACTATACTGTGAGGTTTTTATCAGCATATCCACAAAGTGCAGTGGGTTCTCTATCCCAGGCAGCAGAGTCATAATATCCTTCAAGGTTGATGCTGACGGTGGTGTTATCTCTACATGATGGTTTCTTTTAGACACCCACAAAAAGGCCTCATTTTGTGACGCATGTTTTGGTTTCGTGGCCAAGACCGAGGTCGTTGGCCGCGGTTCCGCATATGCGGGAGGCGCAGAAACAGGAAGAGGGGGATAAATCGATTATATTCTTTTTACGCACGGCGGTGGGACCATAACGTGAGCAGTTAGTTTTCTTTGTGCTATTTTAGCATCACATTTTAGTTGCGCTCGCAGTTTTGCCAGTGGGTGGTTTGGGAGCTATCTTTCTAACAGTTTTTGGAAGCGCTATATTCTGTTTATCATTCCATACACTCATCATTGTATACCACACATCATACCCATCCTGCATATATTTATAATCCCAGTCAGGATCACCCTCTCCCCCATAGGTCATTCTATAGGCCGAAGCTAAATGATGGGGATCAAATGATCCATCTCGTGGATAGGTTGGGTACATTAAGTTACCCTCCATCCATCCTGCTAAATTTGATACCCAGGGATTAGTATAGTATCCCCAGCTACAACGTTCCATCCAATCTTTTGGATGCTCCCCTGGCTGGGGTTTAGGATAGGTGGTCCCCATTAGTAAATCTTACCAGAGAGAGAACAGAGCCGGAAAACTACCTTTCAATTCTGTCTAAGCACTTCTTCTCAACTAAATTCTAAATTGAGGATAACTATGTGGACTCGAACCACAATAACATTTATTCAGTGATGCCACTAATCAGGTAGTCAAAACCAAATTCATGTCTTACCTGATCAGAGACATCACGTCGGGGTCACCAAAGAAACTGTAAGAATTTATCTGGTCGTCTCCCGAGCTCTGGCCGTCCCTCGTGGTGGAGTTGTGTGAGCGCTCAAATAAGAAACAACAAGCCAAGAGCAAAGATACAAATGGTTTATTGCTTCCTACCCAACTGAACTAAACATGGCCATCCCAGCTTATATACACAAATGGGTTACAAGGTTAGGAAAACAACACCTTATATGAAGTGGAATCTTACAGCAGTAGAAGAGAAAACAACAGAAACGGCAGACAGGACACTCTGGGTTTGTCAGCCGCACTCAGCAGAAAACTCAGACATAATTTACTGAGACAACACCTTTTCAATGTTATGTATACATAAAATAAAGTACATTAAAAGAGTTAATTCTTATAACTATGTTCTTGTTGTGTTTGTATTGTATATGTGCACTGGAAGCTTCAGCACCAAGAAAAATTCCTTGTGTGTGCAAGCACACTTGGCAATAAAGCTCTTTCTGATTCTGATTCTGAATTGCACCTTTCCTAAACCTACCCGTCTCAAACTAAGGTGAATTCGCACCTTCCCTAAACCTACCCATCTCAAACTAAGGTGAATTCGCACCTTCCCTAAACCTACCCGTCCCAAACTAAGGTGAATTCGCACCTTCCCTAAACCTACCCGTCTCAAACTAAGGTGAATTCGCACCTTCCCTAAACCTACCCGTCTCAAACTAAGGTGAATTCGCACCTTCCCTAAACCTACCCATCTCAAACTAAGGTGAATTCGCACCTTCCCTAAACCTACCCATCCCAAACTAAGGTGAATTTGCACCTTCCCTAAACCTACCCGTCTCAAACTAAGGTGAATTCACACCTTCCCTAAACCTACCCGTCTCAAACTAAGGTGAATTTGCACCTTCCCTAAACCTACCCGTCTCAAACTAAGGTGAATTCGCACCTTCCCTAAACCTACCCGTCTCAAACTAAGGTGAATTCGCACCTTCCCTAAACCTACCCATCTCTAACCCTGCTTGCCACAACCCTACTGAATGTAAACCCGCCTTTAAATAACCCGAATCAAGACAACCTAATAAACTATAGTTAACTCACACCTAAAACCTACCTGCTACAACCCCAGGAGCTACAACCCGGCAGATTTTAACCCTCGTCGGAACAACCCGGATCAGACTGATATAACAAACTAAGGTGACCCTCCCTAAACCTACCCGTCCCTACCCTGTGAACTGCAACCCTAGGAGCCTAAACCCAATTGATTCTAACCCCGGTCGGTAATAACCCGTATTAAACTAATATAACTAACTAAAGTAAATTCACACCTTCCATGAAACCTACCCATCTCAACCCCATATGCCACAACCCTGGATGGATGATCCACATCTTCCCTACGACCTACCCATTTCAACCCTGTTAGCAACAACAAATTCGATTGAATAAAAATAAAATAAAAAGATTGTTGGAATAACCCAGATTTAGACAGATTTCAAACCCAAACAACCTCTCAACCAGTCCAAAGCCCAAGCTAGAAGGCTTTCCTCCCAGACAAGAGCCAGATCCAAAAAACGTTGAAGGGCGTCACGCGAGTCAGGCACTGGCCAATCGGTGACTGCACAGATCTTGGAGGGGTCCATGCTAACACCCTCCGAGGAAATTACAGAACCAAGAAAAGAGATTGATTGAGCGTGGAAAGTACATTTCTCTGCCTTAACAAACAGTCGATTCTCAAGGAGACGTTGAAGAACCTGACGAACATGTTGAGTATGTACTTGGAGAGAGGGAGAGAAAATCAAAATGTCGTCGAGATAGACAAAAACGAAAATGTTCAGCATGTCTCTGAGAACATCGTTAATTAACGCTTGGAACACGGCAGGAGCGTTGACCAAACCGAAAGGAAGAACGCGATATTCGAAGTGCCCTAAAGGAGTATTAAACGCTGTCTTCCATTCGTCCCCCTCCCTTATGCGGACAAGGTGGTATGCATTGCGGAGATCTAGTTTTGAAAAGATCTTGGCCCCCTGCAGGATCTCGAAAGCGGATGACATGAGCGGCAAGGGATAGCGGTTCTTGACCGTGATGTCATTCAACCCTCGATAATCAATGCAGGGGCGCAATGAACCATCCTTCTTCTTAACGAAGAAAAAACCCGTACTGGCAGGGGAGGAGGAAGGTACAATGGTACCGGCGTCAAGCTAGTCAGATAAATATCTTTCAAGTGCTTCGCGCTCGGGAGCGGACAGAGAATATAGTCTCCCACGAGGGGGAGTGGTACCCGGAAAAAGGTCTATACTACAGTCATAAGGTCGATGAGGAGGAAGAGAAGTGGCCCTGGAACGACTAAAGACCGCTCGAAGATCATGGTACTGTTGGGGTAACAGCTTAGGACCCAGGACCAGTAGTGAAAAATGAAGACCAAGAGTCAGGAGTTAGATTAATTAAAGAAAAATTTACTGAAGAATAGTTTGCAGTTTCATCAGCAGAAGCCAGCTTCAAGTCTCACAAGGAGTTCGTAGGCTGCGCTCCCTCTAATAGTCTCCCCGTCTCCGCCTAACGTACATACAATTTCTGAACAGTTATACTGTTTTCAAGGTCTAACCACGTCATTATTGTCATGTGGAATGATTCTGATTGGCTCTAACAACATGCACGTAAGCAACTTTTCCACACGTAAACAGATAGGAGCACATATCACTAAAAATGCGTAGATGCGTAGACTCGTTGTCGCCCAGTCCCAGGTTTGGACTAGAATGACCTCGGAGGTCACAGAAAAGCGTCCCCAGGTCTGCCATAGTCTGCAGAAATTCCATCTCCAATACTGAACCTGCACAGATCATGCAACGCACATACACACAAAGCTCCAGAGAATAACAGCTTTCTCAAGGTTGAGAACATCTTAACAAACTATCAACAAGGCACTTTTCCAAAACATACTGATTTTACATCTTAGTACAGAAGTGAATTTATTCTATTAGTTAGAAAGGCACATAAAAGAGGTACATTTCAGTCCCCAAAAAGTCACCTAGACCTGTAACCTATGTGGCCCTAAGGTCACTTTAGGATGACATATACCATGACACCTTCAGAGAGGGGTTCTCCCGGGGTGTTGACACACACACACACCAAGGACATTCGCCTGTCAGCACAGTTAATACAGACATCAGAGCAGCACATAAAGAAATGTGTTTCCACAAGCACACAGCAAATATAATACTAAGATCACTCATTAAATATAGAGAGGTTATAGATGAACGGATTTATCAAATGTAGAAAATGGTTATTACTTAATCATTCAGGTTATGGAAATAATAAAAAGAAACATTGAGAAGGATAGGTGTATAAAAGAAGAGACACAAGTATCTGACCTGCCCCAATAGTACTCCTCCGGGACCCCAGACAAATCACCTGGCTCCTCCTGGAAAACAGAGACAGAAGAGACAGGAGAAACAGCAGACGTTAAACACTTAACATGACAAGACAAATTCCATGAAAGAATGGAGTCTCTGGACCAGTTTATCTGAGGGTTATGCTCAACTAACTAGGGATGTCCTAAAACAACAGGGTAATAAGGGGAATGAAAAACAAGAAAAGAAATTGTCTCTTGATGATTGCCAGAGATGGTGAGACTCACCAGAGCTGTGGCAAAGCGCACTCTAGAGAGGATACTACCGTCGAGGGCGTGGACAGGGGTGGAGTCCTTAAGTTCAGTGAGGGGAATCCCCTGTTCTCGAGCCAAAGTCTCATCCACAAAACTTCCCTCGGCTCCCGAATCGATTAAAACCGGGCATGAAACGGAATTTCCCGGTCAGCGGAGGAGGGCGGAGAAAGTAGTGCATGTGCGTGGCGGAGGGTTTAGGTTTGAAGCGCTCACTAGTAACCCTCCCTCTACTGGTGAGCCCTGGCTTTTACCGGGCAGGTGGAGACTCGATGAGAAGCAGACCTGCAGTACATACAAAGGCGCCCCAAGATGCGGCGCTGACGTTCAGCAGCGGAAATTTGCAGACCACCCAGTTGCATAGGCTCAGAGTTATCAGCCGAAGGAGATGGTGTAGAAGAGAGCACAGGAGAGGAAAAAAGCGATCTTTCAAGAGTGCGACTGCGGCTACGAATCTCAAAACGCTTCTCAATTCGAATGGCTAAGTCAATAAGAAGATCCAGGTGAGTCGGTGGCTCACGAGCAAGGATCTCGTCCTTAATATCGCCATTAAGCCCCTCGAGAAAACGAGCTACCAGGGCTGACTCGTTCCAGTCACAGGAAGCAGATAAGGTACGAAATTCAATCGAAAAATCTGCTGCTGACCCTTTCCCCTGGCGAAGCGTAGACAGGAGCCGGGAAGCCTCTGCTCCGAACGCGGAGTGGTCAAAGACCCGCAGCATTTCCTCCTTGAAGATGATATAACGACTGAGACAGTCGGCTTCAGAATTCCATACCGCTGTTCCCCACTCCCGGGCACGGCCAGTCAGCAAAGAGATGACGAAGGCGATGCGAGAGCGATCACTCGCGGACGTGGAAGACTGTAGTGAAAAGACAACTTCACATTGGGTCAAAAACGATCGGCACTCCTTGGGCTCACCGGAATAACACGGTGGGTTGTTGACTCTAGGCTCAGGAACACCCTGACCACTGGAAGAGGAAGACTCAACACGGAGGTGATGAAGCTGTTGCGCAATCTCGGTCATGCGAGCTGCAAGGGAATCCATGGCCTCACGAGCAGCGGCCAGCTCCTCCTCATGACGGCCCAGCAAAGCTCCCTGAAGTTCGAGCGCCGATTGAAGAGGACTCTCCTTCGCTGGGTCCATTCTTTGGTCAGATTATTCCGTCACGTACAGGGGAAGAGGACCCAAAAGCAGAAGGTGATTTGACAACGTTTAATAGATGAATACAGTTCAGGCAAAATAACTCAAGAGGCCACAAGGCCTGTAAATCCAACAGAAATTCTCTCAGTGTTAAATCCAACAGAAGAATGTCTCAGTTTATGGGAACAGAAAGTCTTTTAATAATAAGGGAACAGAATAGCACGGTAAGGATCGGCAACGGGATTCCCCGGAGGTTGAGAGAGAGGCTGGGTCCGTAGAGAGCAAGGGAACGCCAAACCGTAGACCACTCACGTAAACTGGAGACTTGAACAGAGCAGAGACGAGATGATAATATCTGTTAGAGATGAACAAGCACCAGACAGGACTCGATAAGACAAGACAGTGGCTGGAATATCAGGCAAACAGGTACGTAACATTTGGCAATAATCTGACAAAGAACAAGAGAAAGGAAGGACTAGAAATAGAGAGTCTAATCAGAGAAGGTGGGAAACAGGTGAGAACGATAGAGAAAACGATCGTGAATGTGTGTGCGTAAGGGATGGGGTGATGAGAGACAGCTGAGAACGATAGAGATAATGAAAGCGAATGTGTGTGCGTAAAAGAATGCAATAATGAGTGTGACCAGAAAAGGAAGGAAAAGAGAAAGAGAAGAGAACCAGGATCATGACAGATACAACACAGCTAGGTAATGGTCTTCTACTGCCACGCCCAAGGCGCTCTCCTTTTAGTGCCCATTCTAGCACAACACGGTAGGCCACCAGTCTGCATTGTCTATAGGGAATGGGGGCGGTGGCAGAGAGAGCAGACGTTTGGTCAGTTCACTAGCGAAATGGCTAATGTATTTACAGCAAAAAATAAAATGTTAAAATAAAAATAAAATGACTAAGGAAAAGGTATATGTCATGTTATCAATCATATATTCAACTCACTCTATGGATAGCTGCCCATTTAGTCCCTAAGGTTTTGGACGTCTCTTCCAGTTTATTTTAGGAACAAAGAAGAAAGTGTCCAGGACTGCCTTTTGGATAAGAGCAGGAAATTCCTCGGTACAGGTGACACATTTTTCGTTACCTGGCTGTATGATATCCCACTCTTTACAGTACAGGCTTTCTTCCTCGGTAGGCATTGGGTCACAACACCCACACAAACACCACCAGTTGTCCGAAATCCGTGTCCTTGAAGCATATGCTTCATCTGCCAGTTGCCCCTCTGTCTGTCTCCTTTCCAATTTGTTAGTTTTTTTCTCTCTATACACAGTACTCACAAAGGTATAACGATCCAGATTAACTTAAAAATTCACCGGAGTTCTCCTTTAATGCTATTGGGTTGGTGTAGAGTTTAGTGTAAGTGTACGTTATTTCAAAACGTGATGGTGCATTAACCTTTTAGTGCCACTCACCGGACATTTCAATTCAGAACTGTGGTGATGCACACAAACATCAATGTTAAAAAACATGGCCCGATTCATGTTCATCTGTATTTCGGATAAGACTTAACACGCTTTTAGTGCCTCTTACTGGACATTTCACTTTCAATATGTCACAAAATGTGCAGGACACAACCTAAGAAATTATTCCACTGTTTCGCTTTTCCAATAAACCTGCAGTCAAGACACTATATTGACCGCATTAATCATTCAGTGCCACCTTCAACAATCCATTATACTTTATCCCTGGAACATGCAATGCTGCAGAGTCATGCTGACCAATGAAAATGCAGTATGTGCGTCATACTGAAAGTGATAGTGAAGCAGCTTCTTTCTGTTCAGTCAGCAGAGGCTCTAACAGTGATAGTGAAGCAGCTTCTTTCTGTCCAGTCAGCAGAGGCTCTAACAGTGATAGTGAAGCAGCTTCTTTCTGTCCAGTCAGCAGAGGCTCTAACAGTGATAGTGAAGCAGTTTCTGGCCATATAACAGTGCGTCTGCACTGACTGCAGTGTGTTAGAGATCTCAGGAGAAACAGAAGCTCAAACTACAGCCCAGACGCTCTTCAGAGATTCAAAGACAGGTAAGCACAATCCTCAACCTTATCTGATAGCATTTAAGTTCATTTCAGCTTGCTTGAAATCTAATATGCTGACCTTTAGAGGTGGGAACAAAACAGTCCAGAACAACACCCAGATCAAACTAATGCTTTGTTCTGAGCAGATGTCTCAGCAATCGTCTGAATACAGGATTGTATATAAATAATTAATTGACTGTGTGGATGTTCAGCGCTGTAGAATGAATAGATTTATTTGATTCAAATACAGTCTGATAACCACGCTCAGTATGTGCACACTAGCGGTCACATGTTTTATATAAATTCTTAAATGTATTTAATTAATTCATTTGGAACGATGACGCTATTGGGCTGTTAATAATCAAATAAAATAAGTGTTAATTATCAGTAGAGCAAAGGCAGTCAATAGTGATGATATAAGTCATGCAATAGTGATTTCTGTGATTGTAGATTACTGTGACCAGTCATTTACTTTTCTGCGTTCAGTGGTACAAACTGATTTCATCACTTAGGATTCATATGCTGATACTGATACTGTGAAATGCCATATTGATTCTTAATTAAACTGTTCTCAATTAAATTAGCTTTACTGTTGACGTTTGAAATGTGTTAACGCATGTGTTTTCCGAGGGTTAGAGTCATGGGTTCATTTCTTGATGGCCATTTTGACTGATTCCACCTGAACATTTTAGTCGTATTTGCGAATTCTCTTTAATGTATTTTGCCTTGTTTTGATCTGTTTTCTTGGGCATTTTCTTTTCTTTTTTTGTCATCAATATTAAGTAGATAAATAATGGTGCTCATCAACCTTGATTAGTATGGTAATACAATTCTATAACATTATTTTGTCAGTTAAAGTTTTGGGTGTTTTTTTTTTGGATGTCTGAGTTTTGGTGAGCTTTTGGGCTGGAAATTGTTGAGTGTGTGTGTGTGGGTGGGTGAGTGGGTGCGTGGCTGCATGCATATGCATGCAAGTGTGAGCGTTATTGTAACTTAAAGGGACAGTTCGCCCAAAAATGGAAATTGTGTCATCATTTACTCACCCTCGAGTTCTTCCAAACCTGTATGAGTTTCTTTGTTCTGCTGAACACAAAAGAAGATATTTTGAAGAATGTTTGTTTAGTATTTTTCTCACTATGGTAGTCAATGGTTGTAGGCAGGGGCGCAGCCAACCCCCTGGGAGGTATAGGCGGGGACCATCCTGGTGGTGGTGAGGATGATGGAGGTAAATGTTGGCGTCAGCATCTGGGAACTCTAACATGCGTGTGTAAGTGACCATATTTTATACGCTGATAATTAGGACATGATTGGTTAGGTCTGGATGTGATAAGTGACGCAACATTGAATCTTCCTGGCAGAACTTTACGCTAGAGCTTTCATTTCTGGTACCTCTCCTGGTGAAGATAGCCATTCAGCAGGTCCCTTGAGGAGGAAAGAGGGCCCTTGGCTCCAGCGGTTAGGCACTGCCAATTCTGCCAAGGTTTTCCCACGGGTCGCATCATCTGCCGGGTTCTGCGCCGAGTCAACATAGCGCCAGGTACTCTCTCCTGTAAGCTCCTGGATCTTGGCCACACGAGTACCCACGAAAACCTTGAAGCGATATGACTCTGACTGCAACCAAGTTAAAACTGTTGTTGATTCGCTCCAATGGATTGTCTGATCTGTCTTCAACGTCAGTTCTCTCTCTAACGTCTTTGCCAATTGGGCAGCTGTCAGGGCACCGCAAAGCTCGAGGCGAGGAATGGAATGTTGTCGCCGGGGAGCTACCCTGGATCTAGCCGCCAGGAATGCCAGGTAGACCTGTCCCTGAGTATCTTCTTTTCTCAGGTAAGAGACTGATCCATAGGCCCTTTTGGAGGCATCACTGAACAAATGGATCTGTCTGGAAGCAACCATCTGACCGTTTTGACCCGGAGCATAGGGTCAGGGTAATGAGATGCGTGAAAGCAAGTGTAACTCCGATTCCCACTCCTTCCATGCCTGAAGGATATTACATGCCAAGGATAAGTGGGTCATTCCAGTCACGTGGCTTGTCCCACATCCTCTGGACGATCAGCTTGGCACGGGTCGTGTAAGATGTGATGAATCCCAGAGGGTCATATTGTCAGGCCAGCACCTTGTAAACATTCCTCATTGTGAGAGCGCCGTACTCCAGAGGTCGGTTCTTGTAGCCTAAGGTGTCTTTCCCCCAGTGCCAGCTGAGTCCAGGTTCATCATGTGAAAGCCATCGCTCCATGCTGTCAGACCTCGCCTCTGCAGGTAGGTGTCTGAGGACATCAGGTATGCTACAGGCCCACTGTCTGATCTCAAACCTTCCATGTACTAGAACTTCCCTGAGCCGGTCCACCAGCTCCTTGGCTTCATCTGCGGTGTGCACACTCTGAAGGCAGTTATACATGTAAAAGCAGCGCTCCACTGAATGCCTGACTCCTTCTCCTGGCCCGCCATGGTCTCTCGCATGCATTTGGAGAGCGAAGGTGGCACAACATGGTGAGCATGCAGTGCCAAATGGTAGGACCTGCCACTCGAAGACATTAGGGGGGTTATCACGCTTCATGTCCCTCCAGATAAACCTGAGGAGCGGCCGGTCTTCTGGTAAGAGCTGAACCTGGTGGAACATGCCTCTGATGTCACCACGAACTCCGACTGCACGTTCCCTGAAGCGTAGTAGAACTCCCAGAAGAGGGGCCCAACGTTGGTCCAGGAAGGAGGGTGTCATTGAGGCTTCAACCTTGGAATTGAAAGGAGCAATTGAAGACCAAACGACTCTTCCCGTTATGGCTCACTAAGTGGTGGGGTATGTACCACGACTCATCTGTGGTTGAGGCTTCCCTTAGGTCAACCTTTTTGACCGCTCCGGTTTCCACCTACTTGCGAATCGCTGTGCAGTACTCGTCGGCTCGTAGGGGGTCCCGGGCTAAATGTCTCGCTAGACTTCTAAGGCTGGGTAGGACGGCTTCTTTGGGAGCTTGGAGCAGGGGGATGTCTCGCTTCAGTAGCAGAGGTTCACTCGCCTTGTCTTGGCCTCTAGGAGCTCCACCGCTTCTTTATCCTGCTTCGACCTCATTGCCAGTTTGCTGCTCTGGTATGACAGCATATCCATCTTCCAGAGCTTCTCCACATTCTGCATCAGCTCTGTCGTCTGGGAAGAGATACTAGTGAAGAGACACTGCTGGGTGCTCTGTGCCCACTGGGTAAGGTGTGCGGGTCCTTGAACTCTCAAGGACCCTCCCTGACTCTCCCTGCAACTGCCTCATCGACACGGCATCTTAATAAACCCGTCTCCAGCATGATGACTCCGATTGTTCGAATATTACAATTAAATAATACTTAAATCGATATGTCATCCGCAATAAACCCGTCTCCAGCGTGTTGACTCCGACTGTTCGAATATTACAATTAAATAATACTTAAATCGATGTGTCATCCGCAATAAACCCGTCTCCAGCGTGTTGCCTCCGATCATTCGAATATTGCACTTTAATAATTATTTAATCAACATCATCCTCAATAAACCCGTCTCCAGCGTGTTGCCTCCGGTCCTTCGAATATTCCAATCTATTATGGCCTCTGACCTGTAAAGCGGCCAGAATAATAATAATAATACGCTGTTTGTTAATTGGCCAGAGGAGAACTGGCACCCCGACTGAGCCTGGTTTCTCCCAAGGTTTATTTTTCTCCATTAGGTCACCTGATGGGGTTTTGGTTTCCTTGCCACTGTTGCCTCTGGCTTGGCGTGCTCAGTTGGGGACACTAAATTTTTCAACTAAACATCGAAATAAATCTAATTAATAAACTAAATTAACCATATAAACTAAATTACTGATCTAATTATTGATCTAAAGCACACACTGTCACCGTATGGAAATTGAAATGAACTGATGACATCAAATGGCTATACAGCTTAATAAAATTATGCTGCATTCTTTTCCTGTTTAACACTGTAAAGCTGCTTTAAATCTATAAATCTGCATTGTTAAAAGCGCTATATAAATAAAGTTGACTTGACTTGACTTGACTTGAAGCGTCCATCCTAGTCTGGTACGAATGGCAGCTGGACCTCTAGGAGTGCCCATTCTCACCGGCTCGATAGGGGTAAGTAGATGGGGGTAGTCAGTACCAATTAGCACGAGCGGCTTTACATGATCGAATGACTCAAGGGGGAAATATGCCGGGTGCTTAAACTTTCTCTTCAAGCTGGCGATGGGGTAGGAGTGGTCTGCTAGATCCAATCGGTGGGAGGTGAAAGCTTCTACTATCCGGAATGTTCTCTTGGGATTGGTAGGGGGTGAGATGCTGAAGGAGATGGGGGATCCCTTCAGGGTCTGGACCTCCTGTCGAATTGTGCGGAGCGCAAGGTCTTCAGGCCTTTTATGAAGGCCCAGTTTGTCAACCGCCTCAGGGAGGAGCATCGTGCGCTCAGATCCATCATCCAGAACTGCGTAAGTGTCTAGTTTCCTGTCTCTGTTGCGCAGGAGAACTCTGACGAACTTCAGCATAACACGAGAGTGGGCCGATGGTCTGTTCAGGTAGAGAACCTCAGTTCTGGTGCTCACCTGACAACTTTCAGCCTTAGGCTGCTCAGCCTTGGGGCGTGCATTGGCATCATGGAGGACTCTCAGATGCTTCCCTTGACACACATCGCAGAGCCTCTTGAGGTCACATTGCGCTGCTTGATGTGCTCTCCCGCATCTCCAGCATCGCATTTCCACTCTGATGCACTCTATGACTTCCTCTCTGGTGAGTTTCAGTATAGCAGGACACTTATTTAGGAAGTGCTCTGTGCACTCGCAATATGGGGAGTAGGGTTTGGCTTTGCCCTTCCATCTCACCGCAGACGTGCCTCTTTTCTTCTTACCCTCTTTTCTGGTTGCTTGGTTCGACGTATAGCTCTCTGCTCCATGTAGCACTGTAGCGGCGGGCTTGCTGCGTCGCTTCTCAGCTCGGTAGCCTGACAGCCCTGGGGCGCGGATGTATGAAGGGTTGTCGTAGCCTTGGCACCATGACTCGTATCGAAGACATTCTGCCAGGTCGAGCAGTGTATGAGTGTGCCCGGGATGCTGAAACATTTGACGCCAGAAGTTCGCTCTCATGTCTACTGGAAGCTTGGTGAGGAGTCGGGCCACATCTCAGCTCGACTTCTCCATCTGGGCCTAGTGTCTGTAGCATGCCAACAAGGGACTGCACATGCAAGGAGAACCTCTCAAAAGCAGCTACATCTCCTCTCCTCACCTCAGGTGAATCCATAACTGCAGCAATCCTCTGCAAGGCTACATGGAGCAGCTGTCCGAACTTCTCGGGCAAGGCTGCCATGGTGTCTGTGTATGGCCTGGGCGAGTTGATAAAGGAGTCAGTGATGAGACAAGCCTCTTCAAGCTTCACATGATCCACAAGTATCTGATACTTGAAAAGCTCTGTAGTGTCAGCGGGAAGCAAGTTTGCTAGGGCTAATTTCTGCCGAGAGAACTCCATTGGGTCCTTATGAATGAAAAGAGGAATTCTCGGCGCTGGGCCCCTGTACTCTCCTCCTCCCAGAGTCGCCGATGCTGGCGAGAACTGTCTGCCTCGAGTGGGGGGTAGTTGGCTCATATCAGGCCTGGTTGGGTACTGAGTTGAGGATCCTGCATCCGTATGATACCTACTGAGCTGTGGATGTGAGATGGGCAGAGAGGGTTCTGGCCTCGGTGTGTGGGACCGGACATCATACTGTTTAGGTCCTCGACAAGGCTGAGGTGGATTCAGGCTACGAGGAGTAGAATGTGGACGAGTGTGCGGTGTGATGCTGGATGTTACACTGTCCCTCATTAGCTGTAGCTTGCTCATCATTCGGTCTATGACAATGACAACTCATTGCTCCTCAGCAGCTGCAGACATTGGAGGGTGGTCAGACGAAGGCCATGGTGGAGGGGGCAGTCCCTCGTCATATTCCTCTTCCTCTGGCGCTAACGAGTCATCTGGTAGTGGAACGGGTGGCATTGGCCATTGTTTCAAGGACTAATCCTGCTGCACTGCTCCTTGCTCCTTGCATGTTAGGGCTAGTTTAGATCGCAGTGAACCAGGTGTGTCAGTCAGAACACCACAGAGTGAAGGGTCAATTTAACTGGTTTATTAGATATCAGCATCAGAGGGTGGAGTCAGCCTTTACATAAACATTAACAAGTAGCATAGAGTAATAGGACTATCTCCAAAAAATTGCTAATGTCATACTTTGTCAGGGCTTGACGCTTACTTTTTTCCCATGGTGCACCTATGCTCCTAAGTTGAAAAATGTAGGAGCGGATTTAGAAACTTTAGGGGTACAACTATTATATATATATATATATATATATATATATATATATATATATATATATATATATATATATATATATATATATATATATATATATATATATACACTGTAATAAACAGATTTTGCCATACTAGTGTATATATACATATATATATAGTATAGTATATATAGTGTATATAAAATATGAGTTCTTACAACCGAATGCAACATATTAAAGTATAAACACTGTACAGTAAGCAGTGTCATAATTGATCAGCATTAGTTCAAATGCAATCGCTTGGCATAAATGTGTGTTATTCATTGATTGCGAACTGCTCTTAAAGGGGTGGTAAAACACATTCTTTCGAAGGCTTGATTGTGTTTGTGTGGGGCACTGTAACGTGTTCATGCTTCGTTTAAAAAAAAAAAAGCATTATTTTTCATATATTTTTCAGCTTTGTCCCTCCTTTTAAAAACGCTCTGATGGTTTCCGGGTTGTATGAAGCCAGTCCCTCAAAAATACGCAATGGGCTCAGATTGGTTAGCTGGCCCAGTGTGTTGTGATTCGCTAACCGCCTAGTGCACGTTTGTCGGAAACGTCACGCCCCTTACCTTTACCGGTAGACTGTGCTTTGGGTAGTACAATGGCGTCAATAAAACCATACCAATTTGAGCCCGAATCAGACCCAGACAATTTTAGTGAAGATGATCGAGCAGAACCTGTTCAGTCCTCAAGAGTAAAGACTGCGGATCTATAGTGATCGCTACTGAATGGCACTTTTGTATTTTTAGAATGATTTGCCAAATATCTGTCGCAAGAACGAACACTAAACATTGGCTTTACTATAGTATCCAAATCAAACACAGAACCATGTTTAGCCTGTAGATCAACAATACATAAAAGCTCTAATCAAAGAATAATTTACACTAATGCCAAGTTCGCTGTTGAGATTTAAAAAAGTTTGTAACGTTAGGTGTTTGTCGGATAACGTTAAGTATGAATGAGTATTTAACAAACTGGTTTGCAGAACAGCGTTGTCATGTTTACTTCCTTGCTACAACGTACAATTAACAATACGAACTATTACAGGAAAACACATAGACGAAAAATAAATCACACTTACAGGTTGTGGCCCGTAAACAGCTTCTGTTTTTAAATCCATCTTTCAGGACAAGCCGTTGTGCGAATCCTGCATTGAACTCGTGAAGATTGTGGAAGCTTTCCTCCGTGAAATGTGCAGCGCGCGCCCATGGTGCATTCACACTGGCAGTGTTTGTCTCGCGCAGCTGAACCGCGGCTCGTGTATTGCAAATACAGACGAATATGTCATTATGTCACATTTTCCGGTCTTCTCCTCCGACCCCTGTCTGTCTCGTGCTTTGATTTATGATGGGCAGCATATATCTGCTGCAAATGCGACCTGTTCCCCTCTGTCTCATACACGCATGCATATAACGTTGTATGTTAAACGCACTGCAATGCACCCCCGTCCCTAATCCAAGTAGCTTACATAACTAAATGGCTAAATAAATCGACTTTTAAAGCAGTTCTCTACTGTCAAACTCAAACGTTACTGTACGAACAACATATTTAAGCGCTACCCAGTTCAGTTTGTGATTCATTAAATAATAAGGGCACTGTAAGTCGCTTTGGATAAAAGCGTCTGCCAAATGCATAAATGTAAATGTAAATGTATTCAAAGTGAAGAAGATATCATTGTAAAATCATACAGGGACACATTACAATAATTAAAATGTTTTTACAATTCTAAAAAAGTTGTGACTGCTGATGTGTATATTTAATGCTATATGCTATTTATCGTTTAGGCTGAAGTTCTGGTATGGACGTAATGATTTTGCGAAACTTAATATTAAACAAAATATAATAACCACCAAAATAATTTCTGACCTACTCACATCTTTGCACTTTTCATAATCAGATGAAATTTAAAAATAACATTATAATATTTAAACATAAATATTAAACAAAATACATTGTTTAATGGCTACAACAAGTAGGCCTTTAGTACAGATGCATGTCATGTCTGAGCGGGATTTGAGCGAGCATGGTTTTACCAGTGAACGGTTCATGAGCGCGCCTGCATAGAGCGGATTATTGAGCTGAGCATCACCCGTCCGCTTCACTCATTACAGGCTTGTTCTCAGAACGCCCACGTATAAAAATATGGTCGGTTTTAAATCCGGCTCAGGCTCATAATTACAGTTAATGTGTTGGGCTGGGCCGGACTCAGACACAATGTGCACGGGCTCGGGTAGGGTCGGGCTTGATTTTTTGAGTCCGATCTAAGCTCTAATAGGGAGTCAGTGCAGTGTTGACAGAACCGGCTTATATAAGAGAAAAAACATTCATAAATGACATATTCAATGACATAAATGACATTGTCATATATAAATGACAAGGTATCCAAATCAAAATATATAAGTCAAAAATATGCAAATATTTGACTTGTATATTTTGATTTGTGCAATTTGTCATTGAATATATCGAATTGTGTATTTTGACTTGTATACTTTAGTAGTAGTTATTATTTTGTTGAATTGGATAATATAATATATATTTTTTCAAAAATAAATTATACTATGTATTATTGAATGTGTATATATTATTTGATTTGGATACTTTGTCATTGAATATATTGAATTGTGTATTTTTTTTCTTTCTTATCATATAGCGTTTGATTTAACTTTGTTGTGGAGACATGTCCTCTATATATTGATAGAGGACATGAACCCCCCTTGAACTTTATCTCCTCAGGTTGCCCTGCACAGGACCAGGTGATTGTAATAAGTAGGGATGCTCCGATCGATCGATCGGCATCGGCCGATAATCATATGTTATGACTCGATCGGTGTTCACTAACCTTGGCCGATCTCACGAACCGATCGCAATTTGAGGACGTCAGCGCGTAAGGACGTACATGATGCGTGAGGAACGAGAGCTGAAGGCTGAAGTGGAGAAGGGTTCCATGTGAACAGCAGTTGAACATGGGTCAGTCGGTCCTAAGGGATGGGCGAACGCCGTTTGGAAGTATCGATATACAGTAGTTTGATACGAACGCATCTGAAAAATAAAGCGGAGTACGCAGAGTGAGCTGATGCAGGGAAAGTGCATGATACAATTTGTCCTAAACATGACACATGCTTTGTATTAAGGGCTTTAAAATAACTGGTAAGATATACAGGTGCTGGTCATATAATTAGAATATCATCAAAAAGTTGATTTATTTCACTAATTCCATTCAAAAAGTGAAACTTGTATTTTATATTAATTCATTACACACAGACTGATATATTTCAAATGTTTATTTCTTTTAATTTTGATGATTATTACTGACAACTAAGGAAAATCCCAAATTCAGTATCTCAGAAAATTAGAATATTACTTAAGACCAATACAAAGAAAGGATTTTTAGAAATCTTGGCCAACTGAAAAGTATGAACATGAAAAGTATGAGCATGTCCAGCACTCAATACTTAGTTGGGGCTCCTTTTGCCTGAATTACTGCAGCAATGCGGCGTGGCATGGAGTCGATCAGTCTGTGGCACTGCCCAGGTGTTATGAGAGCCCAGGTTGCTCTGATAGTGGCCTTCAGCTCTTCTGCATTGTTGGGTCTGGCATATCGTATCTTCCTCTTCACAATACCCAATAGATTTTCTATGGGGTTAAGGTCAGGCGAGTTTGCTGGCCAATTAAGAACAGGGATACCAAGGTCCTTAAACCAGGCACTGGTTGCTTTGGCACTGTGTGCAGGTGCCCAGTCCTGTTGGAAAATGAAATCTGCATCTCCATAAAGTTGGTCAGCAGCAGGAAGCATGAAGTGCTCTAAAACTTTCTGGGATACGGCTGCGTTGACCTTGGACCTCAGAAAACACAGTGGACCAACACCAGCAGATGACATGGCACCCCAAACCATCCCTGACTGTGGAAACTTTACACTGGACCTCAAGCAGCGTGGATTGTGTGCCTCTCCTCTCTTCCTCCAATGCAAAATGTATTTTCATCAGAGAACATAACTATGGACAACTTTTTTTCCATTTTGTCTTTAGCACTGATGCTGTCTGTTGTTCAAGAGTGGCTTGACACAAGGAATGCGACATCTGAAACCCATGTCTTGCATACGTCTGTGCGTAGTGGTTCTTGAAGCACTGACTCCAGCTCCAGTCCACTCTTTGTGAATCTCCCCGACATTTTTGAATGGGTTTTGTTTCACAATCCTCTCCAGGGTGCGGTTATCCCTATTGCTTGTACACTTTTTTCTAGCACATCTTTTCCTTCCCTTCGCCTCTCTATTACTGTGCTTGGACACAGAGCTCTGTGAACAGCCAGCCTCTTTTGCAATGACCTTTTGTGTCTTGCCCTCCTTGTGCAAGGTGTCAGTGGTCATCTTTTGGACAACTGTCAGGTCAGCAGTCTTCCCCATGATTGTGTGGCCTACAGAACTAGACTGAGAGACCATTTAAAGGCCTTTGCAGGTGTTTTGAGTTAATTAGCTGATTAGAGTGTGGCACCAGGTGTCTTAAATATTGAACCTTTTCACAATATTCTAATTTTCTGAGATCCTGAATTTGGGATTTTCCTTAGTTGTCTGTTATAATCATTAAAATGAAAAGAAATAAACATTTGAAATATATCAGTCTGTGTGTAATGAATGAATATAATATACAAGTTTCACTTTTTGAATGGAATTAATGAAATAAATCAACTTTTTGATGATATTCTAATTATATGACCAGCACCTGTAGTTAACACGTATAGTTTAAAGCAGATTGCCCTGTCAGATGCTCTGAGAGATGGCGTTAGGCTTCTTGTGCTGACAGACAGATAGACTTACATACTTGCGCTGTTTAATGCGTTTGAAATGTGATGCTTTCCTCAGTGCATAACTTACATTTAACAGGGATATTCTCCATCTGTAAATGTTAGAAAGTCATGCAAATATGTCCATTTAGCTGTCCGGAGAGTGCGAGCCTTCTGCATGTGAATATCCGCTAAAATTCAGGCTTCTGTGAATAAGCACTGCTGCATGCACGCACACCAAACAGACGGAGCGCAATAGATAGGATAGGAACGCAATAATTCTGACTAAAGTATACGTATTTCTAAAATATTTAATGTTGGACAATTTTATCCAATTTTTTTTTATCCAAACAGAAAAATGTAGAAAATACCAGGATATATACCGTGTATCGCCATTCAACCAAAAAATACAGAGATATGATTTTTTTTTTTGGCCAAATCCCCCATCCCTTAAGTGTCCTGATATGCAGAGTGTTATGCAGAAACCCATTTAAAGGCATATTAAAATGTTCATGGTTAAACAATAGTTACATTACATTACATAATTACCATACAATGTAACACAAATATAACAAAGGCATCATCTATAGTATTTTTTCTCTGAAAAAAAGGTTAACAGTGATCAGAGAGCTTACAAATCAGTGAAGCATTGGAAACGGGATGGGTATCAGCCAATCACCATGACAAGAAATTGGTACTCGGTATCGGCTGCAAAAATCCTGATCGGAGGATCCCTAGTACAGGGCTGTACAGTGCGACATATATGTCTGTGCGGTCTGTGCGATGAATATATTTCCCCCAGTAGCACGCGTGCGATACAGTTTAGCATGTGAGACAGAGCTCGTCTGAGTGAAGGGAGAATTTGTTTTGTGCTCGTGTGAGGTTAATCTCTGCACGATTGACTGAAATTAAACCAAAATCGAGATTTGTCTTTGTGAAATTATGAAAATCGCTTCCATTTTTAAATAAATAAATAAATATATGTGTAGATGAAGCGCAGCACTGTTCAGGGCGGAACGATCGGTTCTCAGTAAATGCTGCTCTATCTCTGCATGCACTGTGAGATGCTGGAGTCATTGGCATTTTAGTTCGAAAAGGGGCATGGTTTGCATGAAAAATTGCTAATGTATAAGCTGTCATCGCGGGCTCGGTGCACATCGGGGTACCCAAGACTATCTGAAGGAGGTGGCACTCGAACTGTGCCGCGATTCCTGTGAATGTGAAAGCAACACGGACTCGGCTGCGCACTTGTTCAGGAAGAAACGTAACCTGCATATGTGTTTTAGCATATTCGTTTAGCATATTGAATATTTAGTTCAATAAAACACATGTAAGGGATGATGGTGTTTATGATTTACCTTGGATATGAGTGTTTTCGCGCATATGCGTGTAATCAGGGCAACAAATGAACTTCATGCGACGCACACACAGTAAACCCAAGAGTCGTTTACCTAGCTGCGCATAATAGCACCAAATTAATAAAAACACAATATATTTACGGCAGTGTGTTTTCTATCATCGCAGTACACATTTTTGATGACGAAAGATGAACAAGTGCACCAGGGTTCGATAGAATCAAGTTGAGTGTGAATCCAGACCAGCGCTGCGGGGGGCGCAGGGAACAATCGCGTTTGGACATGACCCCAGCAAACGTGCCCAGTGTTAAAGCCCCTTAATGTGTGTGTGTGTGTGTGTTAAAGCCCCTTAATGTGTGTGTGTGTGTGTGTTAAAGCCCCTTAGTGTGTGTGTGTGTGTGTGTGTGTGTGTGTGTGTGTGTGTGTGTGTGTGTGTATGTGTGTGTGTGTGTGTGTGTGTGTTAAAGCCCCTTAATGTGTGTGTGTGAGTGAGAGTGTGTGTGTGTGTGTGTGTGTGTTAAAGTCCCTTAATGTGTGTGTGTGAGTGTGTGTGTGTGTGTGTGTGTGTGTGTGTTAAAGCCCCTTAATGTGTGTGTGAGAGTGTGTGTGTGTGTGTGTGTGTGTGTGTGTGTGTTAGTTAAAGCCCCTTAATGTGTGTTAGAAAAAAGCAACAACCTCTTTCCAAGCTTGTAATGAGAAGCGTTTACAAACCTGTCGTCCAACAAAAGAGAACATTTAATCGAGTGTTTGAAATAACCTACTTTTTTTAATCTGACAGGCTTCGCATCACAGAATGAGGCAGAAATGATATTATTTTATAATATTCTGTAGTACAGTGATAGATTTGCGGTGTTGAGACGTGTACAGTACTTTTTTTCTTTCCCAGTGAATACATAAGATAAAATAAGACAAAAATTAAGACATTACAGTCACACATTTTTTGATCATAATTTAATATTTTATTATAAAACCTTAGACCTTTCTAATGATTTATGCTTTCTGTAAAATATAATAATAATTGTTATTAGGGCTGTCAAAAGATTAATCACGATTAATCACATCCAAAATAAAAGTTTGTGTTTACATAATATATGTGTGTGAACTGTGTATAATTATTATTTATATATAAAAACGTCTCGGTTACGTATGGTAACCCTCGTTCCCTGAAGGAGGGAACGGAGACGTACGTCGGTAATAACCGACGAATTGGGATCACTTCAGAGAGCCCCTATCAGCTTCGAGAACTTAAGAACAGGCCAATGAACAATTGGCGTGCGAGATTTGCATCTCGCGCTCCGCCCCGCGCCGCGGGTATAAACGGGAAGCGAGAGCACCGCACTGACGTTTTTCACTGAGGAGCCGAACCAGTGACTCGGCCAAGCAGTGATGGAAGGAACTGTGGCGACGGGACGTACGTCTCCGTTCCCTCCTTCAGGGAACGAGGGTTACCATACGTAACCGAGACGTTCCCTTTCAGTCGGTCACTACGACGTACGTCGGTAATAACCGACGAATTGGGATCCCTATGGAAAACGCCACAGTTACTACCACTTCCAGCGCCCAGCGAGAGCCCCTCAGACCCCGTTCTGAAGCGGGCGGGAAGATTCACGCTAGAAGAGTCATACTGCTGTTCCGCAAGACCCATTCAGCAGACTTGATTGGATAACGCTGGGAAAGCGTGCCCGAAGGACGCTGCGGGAGCCACATCATGCCCGGAGGGAGTTACCATGTGGAGAACACGTATGGGCTGGCCGTGGGCAGCACAACATACGGAGTCCCAGGGGAGGCCCCGGCCTAATGCAGGCAGGGGACGACACCGTACTGAGACGGCAGAGAACTCTGCCAAGGGAAAGACACGAGCTCGCCGTAGGGAGCTGTACCGTGGAAATACACGTATGGGACCGCCGTAGGGGTCACGACATACGGAACCCAGCCTGACACAAGTTCCACCAATGCATACGAGTGCCAGACCTGGCGTCGGACGCTCCGCAACATCCGACTGCCGAGGGGTGCGGAGGACTCAACAGGGTTCGCCTATCCTGGGGAACTCGACTGGAGAAAATAAGCGCACGTATCCGTTCCAGGGGAAGGGAATGGCGCAGCAAGCCGACACTAGAACGGGCACTTCAGTGAAGCTGACTATGGGAAGCGAGCACACGAGAAGCCACCGGCTCTACACGCAGGCTATAAAACCTAGCGAACGTGTTGGGTGTCGCCCAGCCCGCAGCTCTACAAATGTCTGTCAGCGAGGCGCCACGAGCCAGCGCCCAGGAAGAAGCTACACCCCAGGTGGAGTGAGCTCTAACCCCGAGCGGGCAGGGCACGTCTTGGGATTCATACGCCAAGACGATGGCATCCACTATCCAGTGGGCCATCCTCTGCTTGGAGACAGCCTTTCCCTTCTGCTGTCCTCCGTAACAGACGAAGAGCTGCTCTGAGGTCCTGAAGCTTTGCGTTCTGTCCACGTAAGTCCGGAGAGCACGGACGGGACAAAGCTAAGCTAGGGCTGGGTCTGCCTCCTCCGAAGGCAGCGCTTGCAGGCTCACCACTTGGTCCCGGAAGGGAGTAGTGGGAACCTTGGGCACATATCCAGGCCGGGGTCTCAGGGTCACCTGAGAATCACCCGGCCCGAATTCCAGGCACGATTCGTCGACCGAAAATGCCTGCAGGTCCCCTACCCTCTTAACTGAGGCCAATGCAATCAGGAGTATTGTCTTTAGAGACAAGATCTTAAGCTCTACTGACTGTAAAGGCTCGAAGGGCGCCCTCTGCAGTGCGGTCAGCACCAGAGACAAGTCCCAAGAGGGTATAGAAGAAGGGCGAGGAGGATTTAGTCTCCTCGCTCCCCTTAGGAACCTGACGATCAGATCATGCTTGCCTAAGGACTCACCATCAATGAGGTCATGGCTTGCGGCGATGGCGGCAACATATACCTTGAGGGTGGAGGGAGACAGCCTTCGCTCCAACCCGTCTTGAAGAAAAGATAGCACAGATCCGATCGAACACTTCCGGGGGTCTTCTCGGCGAGAAGAGCACCAGTCGACGAACAGGTTCCACTTCAACGCATAAAGCCGTCTCGTAGAGGGGGCTCTGGCGGAAGCGATGGTGTCGACTACCGCTTGCGGTAGGTCACCTAGAACCTCCGCGTCCCGTCCAGGGACCAGACACGGAGTTTCCAGAGGTCTGGACGCGGGTGCCATAGGGTGCCCCGTCTCTGAGACAGAAGGTCCTACCTCAGAGGAATGGGCCAAGGAGGTGCTGTCGCGAGGAGCACTAGTTCCGGGAACCACGTCCTGTTGGGCCAGTACAGAGCTACCAAGAGGAGATGCTCCTCGTCTTCCCTGACCTTGCACAGTGTCTGTGCAAGAAGGCTCACTGGGGGAAACGCATATTTGCGCAGAGCCCGGGGCCAGCTGTGTGCCAGTGCATCCGTGCCGAGGGTCCCCTCGGACAGGGAATAAAACAACTGGCAGTGGGTCGTGTCGTGGGCGGCAAACAGATCGATCTGTGCGGCCCCAAAGCGACTCCAAATCAGCTGGACCACCTGGGGGTGGAGTCGCCACTCTCCGGGAAGCACTGGCAACCGTGACAGCTCGTCGGCCGCACGATTGAGCAGGCCCGGAATGTGGATAGCACAAAGGGACCTCAGATGCTTCTGACTCCACAGGAGGAGATGGCGGGCGAGTTGGGACAAACGGCGGGAGCGTAGACCACCTTGTTTGTTGATGTACGCAACGGCCGTCGTGCTGTCCGTCCGGACCAGAACGTGCTTGTCTTTGAGCGACCCTTTGAGGCGGCTGAGAGCAAGACGAACTGCCAGCAACTCTAGGCAATTGATATGCCATTGCAGTTGGGGCCCCGTCCACAGACCCGATACTGCAAGCCCGTTGTACGTGGCCCCCCAACCCGTGGGTGAGGCATCCGTGGAGACAACATGATGCCTGGACACTTGTTCTAGAGGCACTCCTGCCCGTAGAAATGAAGGGTCCGACCACGGGGTGAGGGTTTGGCGGCATCTCGGCGTCACTTGGACACGGAGGGACCCGCTGTGCCACGCCCATCTCGGGACTCGGTCGTGTAGCCAGTGCTGAAGCGGTCTCATATGGAGCAGCCCTAGCGGCGTTACTGCGGCTGCTGCTGCCATATGCCCCAGGAGCCTCTGAAAATGTTTCAGTGGAACCGCTGTACTGCGTTTGAGCGTACTCAAGCAGCTCAGCACCGACTGGACGAACTCCTCTTTGAGGCGCGCAGTCATGGCGACCGAGTCGATCTCCATCCCGAGAAAAGAGATCCTCTGTACGGGACAGAGTTTGCTCTTCTCCCAGTTGACCCGAAGACCCAACTGGCTGAGGTGCCGGAGCACCATGTCCCTGTGTTCGCACAACTGCTCCCGTGACTGGGCAAGAATCAGCCAGTCGTCGAGATAGTTGAGGATGCGAACACCACGCTCTCTCATGGGAGCAATGGCCGCCTCCGCGACTTTCGTGAAGACACGGGGCGACAGGGACAGCCCGAAGGGCAGGACTTCGTACTGGTATGCCCGTCTGTCGAAAGCAAAGCGTAGAAACGGTCTGTGTCGAGGGAGAATCGAGACATGAAAGTACACGTCCTTCAGGTCGATCGCTGCAAACCAATCCTGGGGACGGATGCATCTGAAGATGCGTTTCTGGGTTAACATTCGGAACGGCATCCTGTGGAGGGAGCGGTTCAGGTAACGCAGGTCCAGGATCGGTCGTAACCCGCCACCTTTCTTGGGTACAATGAAGTACGGGCTGTAGAACCCAGACTTCATATCGGCTGGAGGGACCGGCTTTATCGCGTCCTTCGCCAGTAGGACAGCGATCTCCGCCCGAAGCACGGGGGCATCCACCCACGCAATAGACGTGAAGTGAACGCCCCCGAACTTGGGCGGACGCCGGGCGAACTGAATCGCAAACCGAGTCTGATGGTACAGATGACCCAGCGAGACGGGCTGGGGAGCGCTAGCCAGGCCCCCAGAGACCGAACAAGCGGGGTCATCGGTACCACAGACGTACCCGCAGCAGGGCAGCGAGGCGGAATGCAGGGACCCCAGGACGACATGGGAGTGGTCCGTGTAGGGGTCTGGGTCTGACACACGACCTGCATCCGCTGAGGGGGTGCGCGAGTGTGGGAAGGCCGCTTGAGTGCGTTCCCACAGCCGGCACCCCCTGCTGGCGATTTGGAGAGGCACCAGAGGCTGACAAGGCATGGGAGCGTTGTACACCGCCCAGCGCGCTCTCCAAATGAAGGAGGGGCTGAGCGTGGCAAGGCTTTGTGGCGTTGCACACGGTCTGCCTCACCTCCTTCCTCAGCGGGGAACAAGAGCGGCGAGGCATAGCGTCGCGCACTGTCGTCCACACACCGCTGAGAAGAGGGGAATGAGAGTGGCGAGGCTTGTAGCGTCACACACTGCCATTCTCGCCCTCTTGTGGGGAGGGGAATGAGGGCGGCGAGGCTTGTAGCGTCACACGCTGCCATTCCTGAACTCCTGAGACCCAGAGATATTGGAACTGTTCTTCTCTTTTTTTTTTTTTTTTTTAGATATATATTTGGGTACCACTGGCTGTTTTTAACCCCAGTGGCGGAACAGAATTACTAATGGTTTTTACCCGGCCCTCCTCCGGGGGAAGAACAGTCCCGAACCAAATCCGGGTCAATGGTGTTTCTGGACATCGTCTAGCCAAGGGCCAGCGCTGTGCGCAGCTCAACCTCGGCTGAGAACTACCCTCATGCCCTAAGCAGGGCGGAGGTGGCCTGCCAGTGGCACTGCCACCCCACCGATGAGGGTAGTGAGAGAGAGGAAAACTTTATACAGATTATGGCCCTATTGGTGTTCCATATTTTGCCACCAATAGTTCCATAATGCAAAAGCCTTCCAACGCACATCCGGGAAAGGCAAGAGGCAGGCAAGGCGAATTATGCGTTGCACTATGCCTCAGCCACCCGGGAAAGCATGGCTGTCGAGCATGAATCGGATTCAGCACGAGCGCCCACTATTATAGTGGGAATCTCAGCATCATCTTCATTTTCAACACATAACAGCCCTCGCTCCGATGCAGCGATTGACATCTGTCCTCTGCTAGAGCCCCAAACGAAACGCTAGGTCCTTTTTTTTATTTTATTTTTATTATTTATTTATTTATTTTTTAGGACCAGCAATCCCATCTGTAAGCTACCGGCAGACATGTGAGACAGTGGGCGTGGCCGTGAGACGGCACACGGCGCGCTGAACACTCAAGCCCTTATGAAAAAGGCAAGATGAACAGCGCGCCGACGTGGCCATGCTCTCATTAGAGAGCATAGACCACCCACAAACACTGTCTCAACATGCGTAGCCGCCGAGTGACGCGCGCTGAGCTGCCGTGGCAACCCGCGCTGTCACTCGGCAGCTAGACGGCACACGGCGCACTGAACACTCAAACCCTCACGCGGAAGGCGAGATGACCAGCGCGTCGACGTGGTCCCGTTCCCCTGAGAGAACACGGATCACCCACGAACACAGTCTCAACATGTTTATGCGAGAGGGATCGTGGCCGTCAGGACAGGAAACAACCGCATCCAGAAACGCACGAGTGGAATGACGTCTTGAAAAAGACGCAGTGTCACACCCGTGTTGCTCTTTTTGTGAGGAAACGCTCTTTTAAGAGAGTGCTGAAGCACCCAGGGAAACCGCGGCAACACACAGGGGATAGTGCAGCCTGTGTTTGCACTCAAAGAATGGAACGCCCACCGATACCAACAGATTGCTGTGATAACAGCAGTTTGTTCCTTCTAGCAGCTTGAGTTCGCGGTCCCGCTGGAAAGCGCCGTCACACCAGCACACGATCCTCTTCTCTGTTCTGATGAATTCTCTTTCGCTGAAAAGACAGGAAAGCAGTCTCTGCAACTTCAAACGCCGGTTCGGCTCCGAAGTGAATGACGTCAGTGCGGTGCTCTCGCTTCCCGTTTATACCCGCGGCGCGGGGCGGAGCGCGAGATGCAAATCTCGCACGCCAATTGTTCATTGGCCTGTTCTTAAGTTCTCGAAGCTGATAGGGGCTCTCTGAAGTGATCCCAATTCGTCGGTTATTACCGACGTACGTCGTAGTGACCGACTGAAAGGGAACACACACAAGCATGTATATATTTAAGAAAAATTTATTATATTTATATATAAAATATTTATATTTATATATAATATAAATTATATAAATGTATACAGTATATACATGCAAATATTTCTTAAATATATACATGAATATTTATATAAACATAATATTTATACAGAGTACACACAAATATATTATGTAAACACAAACTTTTATTTTGGATGTGATTAATCGTGATTAATCTTTTGACAGCCCTAATTGTTATTATTATTTTTATTCTTAAATATTTGTATTGTATAGCACTTTTTGCATTTTTCAGACATGGTAACAGACTACAATTATGTGGGCTGTGCTACAAAACTTTCAACCTCTGTAGCACCAGTGCTATGTGCAAAAAAAGTTAACGTACAGCCCTGCCTAGTAATAAGACTAATTAAATGCTGCTTATATAATGAACTTGAGATTGTGTTTGTTACTCACACCCTGACGAAGGCTTGTAAGCCGCAACCGCAGGTGTACCTGTTTTTAAAAAAATAAGCCATGAGGAATTAAAGGCTTTTTTACATTTTCTACATCATTCGAGTGCCTTGGAAAGTCTTTATTTTTTTAGTTGAACCATCCCTTACTTCCAAACAAGCACCGAGATAAGGAACTCACATCCCGTGCAGCGCTTCTTTTGCATTCTCTGTTATATCTTCAAACTAATCACATGCATATGTCATTTCACCACAGGCAATGGTTAGAAATTATTTAATGCATTCCATTCAGTAAAGGAAGGATTTATGCCTTTATTTGTTTAGATTACATTTTAAGGGATTTTAAAACAATGTGAGAACTAATTAAATCAGTAACAAGTAAAAATAACTTTAGAATGTTAAAGTAGTCATTATTAAACTATAAATCTATAAATATCCCCATTGTTCACTGTTATTTACTGCAGCCATGGCATCAGAGACCATTGAAGTGGCAGCTCTAGGAAGACCTCTGTATCCTGGGATGCTGTATGACTGCCGCAAGGATTCCTTCATTCCAGGTGTTGTACTGTACCCAAATATGAATCAACAAAACAGCACGTGTGGTCATGACGAGACAAGATGAAGCACACGAATATTAAATTAGTAGTCTTATAGATGGAACATCGGCATGTTTCTTCAGCAGTGCATTGTGTCAGCATACGCAACTGTTAAAGTCATTTCTCATTTCAGGAGTTACTCTGTGGGATAAGAAGTCACTGAGTGAAGATTTGGATACTCGTTCAAAGCCCAAGACAGATTTTGACTTCAGTAGCTCTGACTCTCTCTCTAGTAAGTCCAGTCTCCTGAATGTAAGTGCTTCCCTGAAGGCCAGCTTCTTAGGAGGGCTGGTGGAGGTGGGAGGATCTGCCATGTTTCTGCGGGACACCAAATCCTCAAACCAACAGTCCAGAGTAACAATGTATTACAGTGAAACCACCAGATTCGATCAGCTCACTATGAGCCATCTGGGCCAGATCACCTACCCTCAGGTGTTTGAGCAGAAAACTGCAACTCATGTGGTCACAGCTGTACTGTACGGAGCTCAGGCCTTCATGGTGTTTGATCGGACATTTTCAGAAGAGGAAGAAAAGCAGGAGATTGAGGGAGAACTGAATGTCATGGTCAAGAAGATTCCTCTATTTTCTATCGAGGGAAAAGGAGCTGTAGAAATGACAGATAGTGATAAGAAAAAGGCTGAGAGCATTGCCTGCAGATTTCATGGTGACTTCCGTCTTGATCAGAACCCCACCACTTACACAGAGGCTGTAGAGGTGTACAAGAAGCTCCCCGATCACCTGAAGAAGAATCCACAGAATGCAGTTCCAATAAGAGTCTGGCTCTATCCTCTTTCTCAACTGAATTCAAAAGCTGCTCGGTTGAAGAGAGAAATCACCACACGTCTGGTTTCCAAAACTGAAGCTATAATAGAGGGGCTGGGAGAAGTAGAGAGGACATGCAGAGACCTGTCCAGAAAAACACTGGTAAATGTTTTCAGAGACATCAAAGAGAGGCTGTGCTTATTTCAGGATTCATTCAGCAATTACCAAACAGTGCTCCTGCAAGCAGTGGGCAAGGTCTTGCCCGGTATACGAGGAGGAGAGATGGAGGAGAAGTCACTGGAAGACGTCCTGAAGATCCACTACAGCTCCCCTTTTAAAGCGGACAGGCTTAACCAGTGGTTAGATGGTGCACAGACTGAACTTAACCTCATGAGTTCTCACACCAAGACACTGAAGAGAATCACAACTGAAGACTCAGATCGTCTCAACTCCATCCTCTTTGATCCTGATATTGATGTTGTGGTGTGCTTGACCTTCACATCTGTGAAGTATGAAGACCCGCATCTTTCAACCCTGACAGAGTTTCTGGAATCTGAAGAGTTTAAAGAGCTAGATGGGAAACAGAACATGATTTCTGTGGCATCTGTCAGAAAGTGGTTCAATGATCCTGATGTCATCTCAAAGATGAGAGAGACCTTGTCTCTTTTCAGAAGTTTTTCAGAAGCTAATAAAGATGAAAAGAGATACCGATTCATTTTTCAAGATTCAAGAGTTTTATTTGTCACATACACAGTTATATACACAATATACAACTGGCAGTGAAATGTAAACAGGTCCGCTCCATGGACAGTGCAAATAACAGTTACAAGAAATTAAATAGAAATAGAATAAAGTTAGAATAAAAAGTATTAACATAAGTAGAATTATAAATAAATCAAGTAAAAGATAAAAATAGGAAATAAGATAAAAATAAAAATATAAATATTATTTCTGCCATCCCCGATCCATCCAGTCCAGGCTCCTCCATCCGTCTGTATGAAAAAGGGAAGCTGACAGACACACAGTTCCAGCCCGTCTCAAAGCCTCCCCCACCAGAAGTGAAGGATGTCCTGGAGCACAGTGTGTCCCTGAAACTGCAGAAGTCCCCGACTGGAGAAACTGTGCAGTACAGAGTGGAGTACCAGCAGGTGAAAGAAGAACAGTGGCATGTCATAAACACACCTGATGAAGACTTTAATCTGACTGGATTGAAGTTTGGACAGCAGTACTTGATCCGCTACAGGATAGTGGGTAAAGTGGGAGTAAGTGAAGCCAGTGACACTATCGGCCCCATAATGTCTTCAGGTGAGTGTCATATGCACATTTCTTTTCATTAAACTTTATCTTTTTAAAATATATTTAATTTGCTTCATTCACACAGTCAATGTTTGTATTGACAACCATATTCGATAACAGGTGTAGCCAGGGGCGTAAATTCCATCTAACAGTTAGGGGGGACAATAAACATGAAATTTCTCAAGATAAATTTTTGAAGGGGACACAAATAATACAGCCAAAATCGTATTTGTAAGGATATGTGTACCACAAAAAACAAACAAAAAAAAACCACATTTCGCACTTATTTGGCGTTTTGGTGTTATAGGATTTGGAATTGGATCTAGTTTCTCTCTTAAAGGACTGTTGGATAAGCAACACTCGCCCTGGTGGGTCAGTCAGAACCCAGGAACTCAGTCAACCACAGTTCTTTCGTTTGATGACTTTATAGATGCATGAGTATGTGTGTGGTCTGTACAAAGATAAACAACCAGTGATGGGAATAATGGCGTTATAGATAAACGGCGTTACTAACGGAATTCTTTTTTTCAGTAACGAGTAATTAAACCAATTACTGTTTCTCCCGTTACAACGCCGTTAGCGTTACTGAGAAAAAAAATGCGGCGTTACTATAATTGAGCTCACAGAAGCGGTTTTCATCCGAACAGGCGGACCTGCAACGTTTTTTTTTTCCCTGGTTGGTGTGTGTGTGTGTGTGTGTGTGTGTGTGTGTGAGGGTGTGCATGCCATGCGTGTTGTGGAGTGGGTGGGGTGGTACACATAACTGATGCGTTACTGATGAGTCCTAGCCCGGCCGTGTCCGACAACTTACCAAAACTATCGGCCCGAGTCCTATGATTTTTTATTTTATATTTTTATCCTCCCTATTAGGCCTACACATCGTTGCAGTCATTAAAATAGTTCAGTTTTGTTTTTAATGTCAAAGTAGTTATATTTCGTTTCTTTATTAAGTTCATTTAGAAAATTGTTTAAAGCATTTTTTTGTTCGTTAAATTAAAATTTTTGTTTTTTAAAGTAACGACCAAGCGGCCAGCGGCTGACAGTGAGTTAAACGCATGTTTGATCAATTTAGCCTCTCAAATCAACACTTGACTTGTCTTACTTATAATAACATCCATAGATATGAAACACTTCAAGCAATGTTGGTTTAAACGTTTAACCTATACTATCACTTTTTTGAACCACTTTTAGTGCCATATAGAACTTTTTATTTTTTTTGTAAATGTGTTCAAAAATAAATAAATAAAAAACACTCAGGTTGTCTTACCTTACACCTCTCCGCAAAATTAATATAAATCCAATCTTCGATTCTTGCGCTAGCCTATGCACATTTAACGGAGTTCACGTCAACGAAAGCAAAAGATATGAGCTCCATTATATTCATCAGCTCATTTCCAGTGTTCATTTTGACAGCAAATTTTGATTTAGTTTTAGTCATAGTCTTTTGACACCTAATGCCATAAAACTAATGCCATTTAGTTTAAGTTATATTTTAGTCACCTGAATTTTTAGTTTTAGTCTAGTTTTAGTCGACTAAAATCTAATGAGTTTAGTTCAATTGTAACACATTAAGCATTTAAGCATTGCATAACCGACTGTCACTTGAACTGACATTTTGACATCATTTTGTTTTTGACATTCAAAATACACGAAAGAGCTCAATTCACTTTTTTGTTTGTTTAAAAAAAAATCTATATAGTTTTTATAACTTTATATTTCTGTTTTAGTCAGTAGGCCATATCAGGTTAAGCTAAAGCTTCAAATAATTGTATTTATTTTTTTAATTTCAGTTAACATTTATTTAATTTCAAGTAATGAAGATTTTTTAAAATGGTTTTAGTTAACTATTATAACCCTGATACTTTGATACTTTATTGAATATATGTAAAATACGGGTCTTTCCTCCTGACTATGAATTAAATGGGAATTAATTTAAAAACAGTTTATTGTGTAACCAAAAACGAATATATAATGCATGACTTTTAATTACAAACAAGATCGAAATACACATTGACTCTTATTTTGAAATGTCTGTGCCTTACAGTTGCAGGATAGTATTGGGAAGTTCGGATCATTTTACTGACTCGGATCTTTGAATCTCGTTCAGCAAATGAACAAATCTTTTTTCAAGTCATTTTGTTCATTTCAGCAGAATCTAATTAAAATGTTATATTTTTCAACACATTTAGTACTTTTGGAATAAAAAATAAACTAAAAGCTAATGCAGCCATGGCCAAACTTTGATAAAGAAATGATTAATTAATTGCTATAGCTTGCTTCAGTCTATGTATGCAGTCTGTTAGTTCACCTCACCTCACCTCCCAATCCAAATCGTTCTTTCTTTTGTCACCGTGACAGCCTCATATGTAAATTAATACATGCGTCCGGAAACAGAAACGATTAGTTCATCTCTCGAGTCTCGGTTCGAGTCATTCGTTCATCAAGTCCCAGCCCCATTAGACAAGTGCCAGTTGATTTTCGTCATAGTTTTTGTCATCCAACACTAGTTTTTATTTAGTTATCGTCTCGTTTTCTTCAGTGAAAAGTGAAGGTTGTTGACGAAAATTATGATGAAAATTATTCGTCAACGAAATTAACACGGCTCATTTCAAGATCAAAGACCGCAATATCAGAACAAGTGACCTAAGCACTGTAAGAGCATTTAGTTTCATTCGTTTTAATGAAGATGATTGTGTTTTTGAGCATCTAAGACGTTCGGCAGTTTGCGTGTTGGCTTGCTTTACTCATTTGCGGCGATACTCTAAACACTGTCCCAGATAGGAGACCAACACTGAATCATTGTTGAATCAATGTTAATGCGTCTACTAAAATATAATTGAATCAATGTTGAAATTTAACATTGATTTTTCAGCAGGTTTGCACCCTGAAATTATTATTAATTGTTATTTCAATGATGGGCTTAAAATCAATATTTTTTCAAGTCAAGTCAAGTCAACTTTATTTATATAGCGTTTTTAACAATGCAGATTGTTTCAAAGCAGCTTTACAGTGTTAAACAGGAAAATATTGCAACATAATTTGATTCAGCCGAATAGCCATTCTGGAGAAAACAGTGATGTCATCAGTTCATTTCAATTTCCATACAGTGACAGTGTGGGCTTTAGATCAGTAATTAGAGCAGTAATTTAGTTTATATGGTTAATTTAGTTTAATAATTAGATTTATTTGGATATTTAGTTGAAAAAATTAGTGTCCCCAAATGAGCACGCCAAGCCAGAGGCAACAGTGGCAAGGAAACCAAAACCCCATCAGGTGACCTAATGGAGAAAAATAAACCTTGGGAGAAACCAGGCTCAGTCGGGGGGTCAGTTCTTCTCTGGCCAATTAACAAACAGCGTATTATTATTATTATTCTGGAAACTTTACAGGTCAGAGGTCTTAATAGATCGGAATATTCGAAGGACCGGAGTCAACACGCTGGAGACGGGTTTATTGAGGATGATGTTGATTAAATAATTATTAAAGTGCAATATTCGAATGACCAGAGGCAACACGCTGGAGACGGGTTTATTGAGGATGACATATCGATGAGGCAGTTTTAGGGGGAGTCTAAATCACGGTCTCTGCGGACACTTCAGGGTCATGCGTTGGTCTTGTCTGGGTGCAGGTCCAGCATCCGATCTGGATACGGCCCGGATCCGGCTGACTGCAGTAAACCTCGGGATAAAACAGAGAGACTATCATTAGCGTAGATGCCATTCTTCTGATGATGTAACGAGTACATCAGGTGTTATGGGAAGTGTTCCCGGTTCCGGCTGACCTAGTTAATGCAGCCTAACAATCATTTCATTGAAAAAGTGTTTTATGAGTATGCCACAGTAAAGAGATGTGTTTTTAGTCTAGATTTAAACTTCAACTACAGATAAATCACTTATTTAACACTGAATCAACATTGAATCAATGTTAATGCATTAATCAAATTATCATTGAAACAATGTTGATATTTAACATTGATTTTTCATTAGGTTTGCACCTTGAAATAATGTTATTTCAACAATGAAAAATAGATCAAGATGGCCATAAAATCTATATTTTTTCAACTTTAATTAAATAACTTATTTAACACTGAATCAACACAGAAACACTATAAAATCAGTCTTGCTTTATGTACAGCAGGATTCTATGCCAGTTCTTTTTCATGTTAGGCTAAAACAACAAGATATTAGTAAATATTTGGAAATGTGACTAATTATATATCACAAATGTGAAGTGAAACTTGAAATGTGATCAAAATCTTTACATTCCAGTTAAAACACACTGAATTTAAATTCAAGACTATTTAATGAATTTGACTTTCCCCTTTAAAGCACCTGCAGATACAGGAGGAATGAATGGAAAAGCAAGGTGCAAATATCTTCAAATATCTATCTTGTTTGATCTAATATTAATACTGTATTTAATAGTAAATAAACAAATAAAGTGTGGAAGTGAAACAAGTAAATTAATAATCAAGTAGCTAAATTAATAAAAGAGGAGCTGAACAGCGGTTTGGAAGAGATTATCCATTTTACAACACAAACTGGAGGCGCAGCAGTTTTCAAAATTTCTGCAGTTTGATATAGCTGCCTACAGAACTTAAAGAGCTCACTCTTCTTTCTTGCTGCATTAAAGATTAAATTGGAATTCTGTAATTCTGGTCGGCCCTCGTGAGCTAATCGCACAGCTGAAGCAGAGCTACCAACTGATTGTCCCATTTCCCCTCACCCGCCAACAGGGCAATTAGCTCGTAGCTCTGCTTCAGCTGTGCAATAAGACCAGAATTACTGACATGCCAGAAATTCATCCGATTGTCTCACGTTTCTCCCTGTACACTGGACAAATATGGGATGACTTTACTATTAAACTGATTAATGAATATACGCACAATTATCCATGAACTTGATACATTTTGTAGATATTTTCACTGTCCACAAACAAATGTCTTTCAACTTGTGTGTGCTAAATACAGAATTACATGAATGTGCAGCTTTTTGTACAAATGGAGACAAAACTTCGATTTTGAATTAAAGGGGTGGTAAAACACATTCTTTCGAAGGCTTGATTGTGTTTGTGGGGTGCACTGTAACATGTGTTTTCATGCTTCGTTTTAAAAAAATTGCATTATTTTTCATATATTTTACCTTTATTCTACACTGCTCTGTCCCTCCTTGTAAAAACGGTCTGATGGTTTCCGGGTTGTATGAAGCCAGTCCCTCAAAAATGAACTCAGATTTGTTAGCTGGCCCAGTGTGTTGTGATTCGCTAACCGACTAGTGCACGTTTGTCGGAAACGTCACGCCCCTTACCTTTACCGGTAGCCTCAGGCTACTAGCCTGTGCTTTGTGTACAATGGCGTCAATAAAACCATACCAATTTGAGCCTGAATCAGACCCAGACAATTTTAGTGAAGATGATCGAGCAGAACCTGTTCAATCCTCAAGAGTAAAGACTGCGGATCTATAGTGATCGCTACTGAATGGCACTGTTACTTTTGTATTTTTTTTTAACAATTTGCCAAATATCTGTCGCAAGAACGAACACTAAACATTGGCTTTACTATTGTATCCAAATCAAACACAGAAGCATGTTTAGCCTGTAGATCAACAATACATAAAAGCTCTAATCAAAGAATAATTTACACTAATGCCAAGTTCGCTGTTGAGATTTTAAAAAGTTTGTAACATTAGGTGTTTGTCGGATAACGTTAAGTATGAATGAGCATTTAACAAACTGGGTAGCAGAGCCAAATGAACGTTGTCATGTTTACTTCCTTGCTACAACGTACAATTAACAACACAAACTATTACAGGAAAACACATAGACGAAAAATAAATCACACTTACAGGTTGTGGCCCGTAAACAGCTTCTGTTTTTAAATTCATCTTTCAGGACGAGCCGTTGTGTGAATCCTTCATTGAACTCGTGAAGATTGTGGAAGCTTTCCTCCGTGAAATGTGCAGCAGGAGCCGCGCGCGCCCGTCTCATGTGGCGTTTACACCGGGCGCAAAGGTGGACACTTGAACATTTTGAGTTTACTCGCTTCATTCGCGTGTGACATTCACTGCACAACAGACGCGAATTCGCCTCATGGGCAGGGCTTCTGCCAGCCGGCTCGTCTCGTTGAGAAATGGCTGACATTGGCTGTGTTTACACGTCTTTTGTTTGTTAAAATCTACCGTTAATGTGTGACAACGTAGTTTTAAGATAATGTAGTTGTTTAAAGCTCAAATATGTGGTTTTTAATTATATAAAGAGTGCCTATTTGTACATTTTATCTGGCGTTTTCGGAGTTGTGAGCTCCAGCGGATCAGCGGCGCTCACACTGGCAGTATTTGTCTCATGCAGCTGAACCGCGGCTCCTGTATTGCAAATACAGATGAATGGTGTCCATTATGTCACATTTCCCGGTCTTCTCCTCCGACCCCTGTCTGTCTCGTGCTTTGATTTATGATGGGCAGCATATATCTGCGGCAAATGTGACGGTGTTCCCCTCGGTCTCATACACACATGCATATAACGTTGTATGTTAAACGCACTGCAACGCACCCCTGTCCCCAGGAAGGCTGAACAAAGTGGATCTGCAATCCGAAAGAAAATAACAGTGTTTCGTTGGCATTGGCAAAAACACTCCAGCCTACTAACCAGTGTTGGGCACGTTACTTTAAAAAAGTAATTAGTTATAGTTACTAGTTACTTCTGACAAATAGTAACTGAGTTAGTAACTGAGTTACATCATTATAAAAGTAACTAATTACCAGGGAAAGTAATTACTGCGTTACTTTTTTTTCAAATATGTCAAATAACTTGGATGCCCCCAATATTAGATATGTTAAATGAATGAATTGGACACTAAATAGAATAAATTATTATTATAAAACATTGTACATTAATGTACACTATTGTAATGTTGCTGTGGGACAATGTAAGAGACACCTATCAAATTCAATATATTATTGTAAATATTATCAGTAGGCCTACTATAGTGTAAATATTGTGTAAATATTATCAGTACTATACTTTCCTTTGGTAGTGGAGCTCACGTTATCACCTGGGTTTTTAGGGCTGTTTTTTAGCCACTATTTATATTTTAAATTATAATTTTGTGGCATATGATGATGTGAGGCGCTTCAGAATCACTTGCCACCGCCGTGGAGAGACTCTTTCTTCCTGGGCATAAGTTGCATGTTACATAAATATTCTCACCTTTCACCTCAACGAGGGAAAAGTAGCGCTTATACTTCCAGTTTGCGAAAGCTACCTTTGAAGTCGTTGGACTGCCATCGCTGAATGTGCGTATGCGTGTGCGTCATTGGTGTGTGTGTGTGTGTGTGTGTTTGAACCATAGACCGTGAAAAAAATAGGTGTGACCTCAACCTATCAACTTCAACCTTGTCTCCCACCCACCAATCATCATCAGTTGTGTGCACCACCACACCCACCCCCAACACGCATGGCTGGTGCGCGCGTACACACACACACAGACACACACACACACACACACGTTGCAGGTCCGACTGAGAGAGCCTGTTCGGATGAAAAGCGCTTCAGTGAGCTCAATTATAGTAACGCGACTAACGCCGCATTTTTTCCCCTCAGTAACGCTAACGGCGTTGTAACGGGAGGAACAGTAATTCGTTTGATTACTCGTTACTGAAAAAAATAATTCCGTTAGTAACGCCGTTTATCTGTAACGCCGTTATTCCCAACACTGCTACTAACTATAGGCTACCACAACAACTATTCCCTGGAGGAATGTGTAGTAGTCCCTAGCGGCCGTTTGCTGTAGTCCTTAGATATTGATTTCTTTAAAAGCAAATATCTCCCTTTGCTTTAAACTTTGAACGTTGTAACTTTGCAGATGTTGTTTATGCTCAAACAGCAACATTACACACTAGCTAAAGTTAGAAAAGTGAAATCGGGGTTTACCACCCCTTTAATGTTGGTCAGAATCTGTCCGTGCAACGTGCAACTGTGCATTTGTGGATCTGGTGCCACACATGCATTCATTGACTCGTTTGTGAGTTGATCCTATTGTCTCAAAATCCAAATGAATCAAATAGGATCAACTCACAAACGAGACAATGAATGTAATGCATGCACGGCACCGGATCCACAAATGCACATCTTACTCATTGCACACACAGATTAATAATTTTGACTCTAAAATCATGCGAACACCTCACAACAAACGACGCACAACAAAGATGAAAATCGGCCCGACCCAAATAAGAGTTGCACGAGTCAGAATTCAGCTCAAAATCGGACGAAAATCCCACTGTGTATGCCCATCTTAAGAAATAAATATTACTAAAAAAATATGATAGGGTTTGGTGAAAAACAAACTGAAATTCAATGTATGAAAGAATATCCTGGCCGTTGGTTGTGTAGGGAGGGCATTCACGTGACTTTATTAACATCGCAGTTCACAAGTTGTAAGTAAGAAAGATAAATAAAAATGTGATGAAAATTGAGATGAATTGTATTAATCCTTTTGTACTTACCTATAAAAAACACTGTTGCTGTCCTGTCTCTGGCTGCGTTCGAAACCGCATACTTCCCTACTATATAGTATGTAAAAAGCAGTAGGCGAGCGAAGAGTATGCTCGAATCCTTTGTATTCATAAAAGAGTAGGCGAGAACTACCAGGGTTTTGGAGTATTTCTCGCGAGATTCGGACGTGCGTATACTGATGTTGCGTTCGAATATGCCTACTTACCTACTATATAGTAGGCGAAAACAGTACGTGAAAGGAGAAGTATGTTCGAAACCTCAGTAATCATAAAAGAGTAGGCGAGAAGTTCCCGGATGGCTTACTGATTCCGCCCAGATTGTGAAGTACCCATCGTCGGATACTTTTCTATCCCTGCCTTCCCATGAGGCCACAGGAAAGGATACGTCAGGCGGAGAAAAGCCAATCAAATGTGAGTATTACAAACCAAAATCACCGTTCCTTGTGTTAAAATCGCATTTGTTGGACTACTGTAGAGTAACGTTAAACTGTTGAATTGTTAAAAGTGTAAAGACGACAGACAGTATCGTGTAGTTGTGATTGGGCTGTAAAAACACGTTTTATTATGTATGAGCTCCAGTAACACACACACACACGTCTACAAAGTGGATTTACATAAACGATATACTTAAAGATAAAGATGCTTACTAAATGTCTATTTAACATCTGACAGGAACATTTTCGACAAGTATTGCAGATGACATCACAGCATGAAATAGACATCTGATCAGAGTGATGTGTGTGTGCTATAATGTAGAGTTCACTGTGGTCAACACTGCTTTACATGAACGTCAGTAATGTTAATAGATCTACATAAAGTAACTAAACATAAGTTATCTTTTTTTATTTGTCCATTAGTACTGTTGATGAATTGAGGAACATTAACACATCAGCAACTACCTCAACATTTAAGGCTATTGAGCACATAAACTTTTATGCTTTTATCAAGGTGTTGTTTAAGATACAGGTAACATGAAAGTTGTCTGATGTTACAGGGGCAGAAGAGCACGTGTGTGTGTGTGTGTGTGTGTGTGTGTGTGTGTGTGTGTGTGTGTGTGTGTGTGTGTGTGTGTGTGTGTGTGTGTGTGTGTGTGTGTGTGTGTGTGTGTGTGTGTGTTTATCTGGTGGACACTGGAGAGAGGGTGATGAAGGAAGCCGGTTATCAAAGGCTTTGAGTATACTACAGAAATGAATAAAACATACATTTAAATCTTAAGTTGTATTTTATTTTAATTTCAAACAGAGTTATTTCAGCACTTTTCTGATTCTTGATGTCTGTGCATTTGCTGCAGAGCTTCTGTGGTTGAGCCTTGCTCAAGGACACACTGGTGGTGACGGCTGCGGAGATCCAAGCAGAAACCTTCTGCTTATCAGTTCAGTGTTTAGCCCACTACACCACAAAAGTCATAAAGCTACAATACAAGTAGCATGTAATTGTAAAACATATTAAATCAAATATGGCAAGAAATGGGATGCTGACAACATGAATTGTAAAACGTTTTAAGTAGTCATGCTGATGGAGAGCTGGCACACGGATGTTTGGAGCAGACATCAGCAGTCAGAGATTGTCCCGCACATGTTCTCACTCTTGCTTCAGGGTTGTGGGGTTCAGAAGGGACATGATGGACGGCTACGACAGGCGAAGGTGTTCACGGTGGTCAACTGCTTCATCAATATAAAGCCACAGAATTGGCACAGCTGTGTTGAGATGGCAGCAGATGTGGGGTTCACCGTCTGTAAATGTGTGATGGTTTGTTAGAACAATACGTTTGAATAAAGCTTTGTTTCATGGTGACTTATTCATTTGTGATGTTTACTTTTATTCATTCTTTTACTCATTAATTCATGTTTCCTATTGTTGTCAGTAAATAAAATATTTTATTAACTCATGCATTTATTCATTGCTTGACTGAAAATTGGTATTCACATCGGCTGCATTTGTTCTAGTGTATTTTCATGCATCGCTATGCATATGACAAGTTGCATTTTGCTTGTTTTACTAAAACAATATAATTTTCAGTAAAAAAAAAAGTAATATAATTAAGTATTGGTCAGCATTTGTTATTATTATTATTGTAAGTGTTTTAGTGGGCTAGCAATGCAATTCATTCTGGGGTAATCTTAATTTTGAATAGTAATAACTTACATTTTAAGAGTATAAAATCAACAGTGTTCTCCCAAGGTGAGATCTTCGAGCAGCTGAAAGACGTCCTCGTTGCAGACTCTGAGGGAAACTGCACAGGTCGGGCTGTGGAGTTACTGATGCTGTGAGCTGTTACTGCACCTGTCACTCATAGGCCTATCTTTTATTTTATAATTACATGGTTGTATATTTAACAATCCTAATAATAAAACAAATATCATGGGTTTGCATACATTATATACAAAGAAAAAACAATAACAAGGTTAGATATCTTTGAATAAGGGATTGAGGGATAAAACAGGAGTTAAATTTAAAAAGGAAAATATAAAGGAGATTTAGGCCAATTTTGCTTGTGGATGACATGTTTTGCATATAAAATAAAGAAATTAACAACATATTTAAGAGATCACGATTGTGGGTTTTGGTAAGGATAAAACTGGGTCAGATTAGTAGGGTTAATATCACAAAATAAATGGGCAGCTGTTTCTTCAACAAGCCCACACAATTAGCAAGTTTAATCAATATTAAGATATTTATAGATCGATGAATTAAACCTGTCACTCGTCTTTCAAGTCGTTGTGCTTGAGATAACGTCGTAGGTCACATGATAACGTCAACATGGCGCATAAAGTGCGGATCGCATTCATACTTCACGAGATCAGGCAATATAGTACCTACTCTTTTAGAGCTCGTTAAGTAAGTACTTATTGAAAATGAGTACCTACTCAAAGAGTATGCGGTTTCGAACGCAGCCTCTGTCTTTTTCATGCTTGAAGTCAGTTAAGCCGCACTTTGATCTGAAGGTGCATTACCTCCACCTACTGGATTGGATTGTGGCGCATTCGATCGGTAGGGGAAAATATTCTAAATTCTTTATTAACCCTGTATTCTTTAGATAAATAATTATATGTATGTAAATTATACAAGATTTTTTTAAATAATAATAATAATAGCCTACATTTTATAAATTTAAAACATTGACTCAATGTCACAATGCTATCTGGGTGTGTGAGCCGTCTTGACAGTCGTGGTGTCATAGTCTCATGTTGTTTCCACCAGCTCGGAGGTGCTGCACACCTCATTGTTTCTTTTAATTAATGAATGTCTAAAATATAAAATGAAGGAAAAAGCCCGCGTTTGAGGTATGACGTGAAAATTGGCCCGAAGCGCGGCCCCAGGGGCAGAAATGCAGGTATCTAGTTAGTCTTTTCTATAACTGAACAGAATTATTTTTACTAGCTACTATGATATATCATTACTTGGACGTAAGACCTGTGTGTTTTGTATCACTAGTGCATTGCCCGTTCCCCTGAGGCGCGCCGCTTCTCCAGATTCCAGCCTTTATTAGAGAGAAGGATATGTTCAGCTCCTTCCCTCCGAAGCTTCGAATATTCGATGTTGATTACTACCAAAGCTTCGAAGCTCAAAAAATGGTATTCGGACCAGTCCTAGTTGTGGAGCGCAAACCTGCATGAGCGAGCTGTCTTTGAAATGTGGTCTTTGAAGGACAGCTGGTCGTCAAAGATTAAGCCATGGTTTCTGACCGACCCTGAAGGGGTGATCCGCGATTAACCTAGCTGGATGGTGAAGCCGTGTTGTATTGTCAGATTAGCAGGGAAGATGAGCAGTTCGGTCTTTGCCAGGTTAAGCGGAAGGTGATGTTTTTTCATCCATGCCGAGATGTCCTCCAGACAGCTGGAGATTCTTGCATCTACTGTGGGGTCGTCTGGTTGGAATGAAAGGTAGAGCTGCATGTCATCAGCATAGCAGTGGTATGAGAAGCCATGTGCCTGTATGACGGGTCCCAATGATGTAGTGGAGAAGAGGAGAGGTTCAAGCACTGAGCCCTGAGGAACCCCTGTGGTCAGTTGATGTGCTTTGGATATCTCCCCTCTCCAGCAAACCTTGCAAGCCCTACCTGTGAGATAAGACTCAAACCAAAGGAGTGGAATTCCTGTGATGCCCAGTGATGAGAGGGTGGACAGATGAATCTGATGATTCACAGTGTCAAAGGCAGCAGAGAGGAGGACAAGGACTGATGATTTGGAATCAAAGCTTTTGCAATCCGCAGGGCTTCAGTGACTGTAATAGCATGGTATTCGAGTGAGTTGTTATTGCATAGAGAATTGTGGGTTGAGTATTTCCAATTGTTAGAAATGAGAAGACCTGTGCCTCCACCCCTCCCAGTGTTGCGGGGGGTATGAGAGAAGGAGAAGTTGTTGCACAAACAGAGCAGCAGGGGTTGCAGAGTCTTCTGGTCTTCTGGATCCAGGTCTCAGTCAAGGCCAAGATATTAAGAGCGGATTGAGTGGCATAGGCTGGAATGAAGTCAGCTTTGTTGACAGCTGATTGACAGTTCCATAAACCCACAGAAAAAGAGGAAGGAGCATTAGCAGAGGAGGGAATAGGACACAGATTAGCAGTGTTGCGCTGCCTTCGGCGTGTGGTAGTAGTGGAGCGTGGTCGAGAGACAACGGAAATGTACTGAAAGCACATGGTAAGAGAGAGGAAAGGGAAAGAAGAAAAGATAAAAATGTAAGTGCCTTACCGGTGTCTTTACTCGGTGGAGTCACAGGTAGAGTCAATGTCTTTACCCGACTCAGTCTTCACATGAGGAGACTGAACACGAGGGCTGAATGCTCCCGCTGATGCGGAAACAAGCTTATTAAATAGATGCTTATCACTACTTGAGTCAGAACAGGTGAGGATGTTTATTTAATTCATTACATTTACATTTAGTCATTTAGCAGACGCTTTAATCCAAAGCGACTTACAAATGAGTGCAATAGAAGTAACTAAAACAGTCAAGGGCAACAATATACAAGTGCTGTAACACGTCTCAGTTAATCTAGCACAGAACACAGGAAAAAACTTTTTTTTCTTTTTTAAATAGACAAACAGAAAATGAATAGAATGATAAGTGCTATTCTTGATTGGTCAGGTGCTGCTGGAAAAGATGTGTCTTTAGATGTTTGAAAAGATAATAGACGGTTTGTCTATAACTTGAGGCAAAAGCGTGTGTTTTGCAGGCTTTGTGTCTTTAACTATGGCCTTTTCCATGTGGCCACATACTTTAGGGCCATACAATCTCTTATCAGTTGGTCTCCAGGGTGACTGATGACTTTTCTCTGTTGTGTTGGGGGAAGGTCTGTTACTAAGAACAAAGCATTTGAAACATATTTGTTAAATGTAACTGGCGATTATGTCTGATTCGCCTCAGTCGCTACAATCATGCTTAAATAATGAAATACAGAAACAGACCAAAGTACGGTGGCCGAAAAATCTCAATGCACTGAAACAGAAGAAAACACCAGCAAATTAATTCAACATCTTCATCAGTTTGACAACACACATGCTGCAAATACTCACAACGCAACCAAATACAAAAACGTGCTGCAAACGGCAAGATACTTCAACGTCCTGCAACAGAAGAAAATTCATGTACATAGGAAAAACACTCTCAGGTTAAATATGTAACCTCTGTTCCCTGAGAACAGGGAACGATACACTGCGTCGTAAAGACGCTTTGGGATATGACGTCACAGTGTGACAGGTGTCTGAATTACTATCGATTCATGGCAATCCTATTGATCGGCGACAGCCCATTATGTCATCAATGTGCGACCGGGAAGTATATAAGGGCGCCTTGCAAACACACATTCAACTTTTCGTCTGAAGGGACTGTTTGGCAGGCAGGTCCCAAGGCATGGCAAAACAATGCAGTGTCTTGTTCTGTTCTCAGGGAACATAGTTTACATATGTAACCTGAGAGTGTTCCGTTTCGAAGCGAACTCGCACTGCGTCGTAATGACGCTTTGGGGAACGATATACCCACGCCGCCATGCTGAGGGGAGTGCCTGCCCACTGGCAGTGACAACTGTCAGAACAAGCAAGTTCACATGAAATGCCTGAACCACTCCCCCTCAGGTCACACTGGGCTGTCTGTGACAGCATTCCTTACAGTCATAGCCCAAGCTATAAGCCTCAAGAGGAACCTTTATGCACTTCACATGAGGTCCTACTGCTCAAAGGCCTGGGACCAACCACTTCGACAGAAGGGGTCCCTTAAAGGGAATGTGGCTAGGGGGCCGGAAGAAACCACAGCCAAACCACTACCCGGGGGAACATATTCACCCGAATGCCACCAGGGAGGCCTGACCTGGTGCCTCCTATATTGGACACTTCGGTTTGGCCAACCTTGTCTGTTCAGAAACTGACTCAATGAGGCATCCAGACTGAGGGACTGAAACACTGTCAGTCCTTCTCAGACCGAATCTCAGAGACGGGTATTCCAAAGAGCAATACTCAGCGTAGTACTTTACAACCCTTGCTAGCGAGGGGAGTCTAACTGCTCAATCAAGGACCTACAAAGCACCTACGGATTGATCTAACAGGGAGGCCTCACGAGAGGCCTGCGACCGTCTGATCAGACTCAGGCGGCTGTGTACTCATAAATAACCCTCAGTGAGGGGAGCACCTGAACCTGCCTGTTGGGTAAAACCCAGCTGTAGGCTAAAATACCATAGATTCTATTCTGTAAAGAACTGGTAATAGTAAAGTTACAGGGCCAGAAGGTGAAGGGCCAGAGGTGACAGTGCCTCAGCAAAGCACCTCCATCATCTCTAATATCTTAGGCCAGCTAAACCAGCATAAACACATCTGAAGCTCCAGCGTCAGTCTCTAGTAAACACTCTCTAGAAGAGACAAACTACTCTACCTAATGGTGGCTAATGGAACTAAAGACAACACAGTAACACAACACCAAGTGGCAGCAAGCACTCCATTCTCCTAGAATGACGCTCTGCCGCTTAGTACTCCACTTACATTTCAGTGGAAATGAGCAGCGGCCTCAAATTACTCGTCATGAGCGGAAGCCTAAATTTACATAACACATCCAAAAATGAGCAGTGGCCCACCCCGTGAATCCTCAAAGGGGAAAGCCAACACATACTAACATACAAAGCCCATGACTGGTGCTTTATTCTTCCACCTAACAGAGGAAAACTTCAGGGCCCAAACTTCTCCCTACCTTACTAACAGTGACATAAACCCATAACTCTATAAAGGGAACAAAGTTCTGTAAGAAATACATTTTTAGTGTTATTCACACAAACAGACCAACTCATTTCACCTGTGGCATGTAGAGCGAAGACTCACCTCCCATTTCTCATATGACTGAGGTGTTCTACCGCCCTTGCATGCCTGAAAGGGGTACTCTCTCTGATCAAGCCAAGGTGGGCCATCGAATATCTTTCCACCAAACCCCAGGCCTGATGTAAGAAGTGCCTGGGGAAACGATGAAGAAGAACGATGAGGAGGAGATTCTCCTTCCTCTGGGAGTCCCACCTCTTTTGCGACCTACTCCTGTCATGAGGGGGCGCACGAGAGGTGATACTGGCACTCTGGTCTCCAGCCTTTGGGTCGTGATGGACGAGGCCCTCCCGCCTGCCTGGGCACGGACCCAGATCTCAGCGGTACGCAGGTTAAACGCTGCCGAACACGCCTTCGCCTCCCCCAAACTTTCCCACCACCGCCCCAACGGAGGCAGCAGAAAAGTTTGAAAGGCAAAACTGGCGAATCGTGGAGAAAACCTTTTCCTTTCTCCACGATATCAGCCAAGTTCAACCACAGATGTCTCTCTGCGGCCACCATCGCCACCATCGATCAACTGATCGCGGCAGCTGCTTTGTTTGGTGGCACAGAGAGCCAGATCTGTGGTGCGGCGCAGTTCGACCACCGCATCAGGGGTTACAAACCTACCTCTGATCGAGATCCTTCCGCAGATCTGCCTGGTACGCCTGAAACACCGCCATGGTGTGCAAATCAGCACCAGCCTGACCTGCTGCCGTGTATGCCCTGCCATTAAAGGGTAACTAAACCCCTGCTCAGAGCTTAACTCCACCCACTGGCAATTTTCAAAAAATGCTGGAAAAGTGGGCAGAGCCCGGCGGACACAGAGGGGACGAACCGAGGGCGGGGCTGAGCGGAGGGCGTGCACCTGAGACCCGCAGGGACGGGTTGATTGACAGCTGTCAGACTCGCGAGTCGCAAAGATGGAGAATGACTGGAGTGACGCCAGCTTTGCAACAGAGCGGTCATTTCTCCTACCTTCACCTGAAGTGGAGGAGGGTGGATTGTCTGTAGACATAAACCTGGAGCCTTATCAATGCGAGCCGCTGCTCAAACTGCGTTAACTCCCGATGCCGACGATGCTTGTGAAGCAGCCGCGCAAGAGAACTGACCTAATCTATCTGCGTCCGCGGCAACCACTTGCGTGTCAGGGTTTGAAAGCGCGTCTCATGTATGAAAATTATCTGTACACATGACGGGCGGCAATAAAATCGCAAGAAAAGCCTGACGTGTAGGCTACTGACAACTTCATTATTTAACCGTATTTTCTTCAATACAATGTTAAAGCAAGTGTCAAGTGAGTTTCATTCATAATGTTTCCACTTCATGTAACATGACAGTTTATACTGGAGTGAAGCGGTTCTCATCATGTGATTGGGGGAAACATTTCTGAGGGCGTGGTGAGCTCGTGCCAGGGGCGCGGATAGTGAGCCGTTGGAGGTACCATCCTACGTCACGATGTACCACAACGTCCAATAGGAAAATTCAACTGCAGTAGCCACCGTTCAACCTTAAGAGGGCAGCACTTTGGCGGTTTTACACCATATTTTATAGAATTAAAACACTTTATACTCAAATGTCAAAACATTTACTCGAATCAATGAACAGCATTAATAAAGCCCCAGTATTACAGATCGTTAACTAAAAAAAGTTGGTTTAGGGTTTAGTTACCCTTTAAAGCACAACATAGTTTTGAGAGCTCTCAGTGTTGATGCCCACCTATATGCTAGGGTTCACAAACATCCCATCAATCGGTAGCATCAAACCATACCCATATTCCCATATCCCCTCAACATCAGCAAAGTTAAATGATCATAAACGATGATGTCGATGAATATCAGGCTGAATATGGGTTCTTCCATGCCCTCTTGATCTCTGTAAGAAGATCAGGAAGGAAGTAAGGCTCACCTGAGCCGATTGGTTTATGGCCGGGGAGAAATCGATCGTTCAATCTATCATGAGCGATCTCTCCTCTAACACGCCAACATGGCAGCTGCAGCCCGCCTGAAGCGAATTCCATGACATTCATCAAGTCAAGTCAAGTCAACTTTATTTATATAGCGCTTTTAACAATGCAGATTGTTTCAAAGCAGCTTTACAGTGTTAATCTGTATTGCTCCTGCCTGATCGATTGCTCCTGCCTGATCGATTGCTCCTGTCTCCTGTCTGCCTTCTGCCTTGTCTGTAGCTCTGTACAGCCTTGCTTACCTTCACCGAGATATTATCATATAGAGACTGTGTCTGTTCCCCAAATTAGTAAATACAAAAAAAATCAAAACCATTCAACAGTAAAAATGTAATTGATGTCCAACAAATAAACAAAAGATATAATACAGATGAACAATTGATAAAGCTTGGGTTGCTGAATATTAGATCCCTTTCCCCAAAAGCGCTTATTGTTAATGATATTATTACAGATAATAATCTAGATGTGCTCTGTTTGACAGAAACCTGGCTAAAACCTGACGACTACATTACCTTAAATGAGTCCACCCCCCAAGATTATTGTTATAAACATGAGCCGCGTCTGAAAGGTAAAGGGGGAGGGGTTGCTGTAATTTATAATAATATCTTCAGTATTATTCAGAAGTCTAGTTTCAAATATAATTCCTTTGAAGTTTTGGTGCTTTATGTAACGCTATGTAGTGTACATGATAAAACCCGTTCAACATTTGTGTTAGCTACTGTATACAGGCCACCTGGGCATAATACAGACTTTATCAAAGAATTTGCTGACTTTTTATCAGAGTTAGTACTGGCCGTAGATAAAGTACTAATTGTTGGTGATTTTAATATCCATGTAGACAACGAAAAAGACGCTTTGGGATTAGCATTTAAAGATACACTAAACTCTATTGGAGTTAGGCAACACGTGTCAGGAGCCACTCATCGCCATAATCATACTTTAGACCTAATATTGTCACATGGAATAAATGTTGATACCGTTGAAATTCAACAGCAGAGCGATGACATCTCAGATCATTACCTAGTATCATGTATATTTAATTTAGCTAAGGTTGCAAAGCCGCCCCCTCGCTTCAAATATGGCAGGACAATCACTGCCGCTACTAAAGATTGCTTTTTAAATAATCTTCCTCATCAGTATCATCTGCTCAGCATCCCAGATAGCATAGAAGAACTCGATGTTGCAACAGAAACTATTGACTCTCTCTTTTCCAGTACTCACAGTTGCACAGTTGCTCCTCTGCGCTTAAAGAAGATTAAAGAAAATAGTCCAACGCCGTGGTACAACGAGCACACCCGGGCCCTTAAAACAGCAGCTAGAAAAATGGAGCGCAGCTGGAAGAAAACAAAATTAGAGGTATTTCGTAATTCGTGGAAAAAGCACATGATCACATACAGAAAGGCCGTAAAAACTGCTAGATCTGCTTATTTCTCAACTCTCTTGGAAGAAAAGAAACACAACCCAAGGTATTTATTCGATACAGTGGCTAAATTAACCAAAAATAAAGCTTCAACTTCTGATGATTGTAAACAGCACAGCAGTAATGACTTTATAAACTTCTTTACATGTAAGATTGATAATATTAGGAAGAAAGTTTTAACCATGCAGCCGTCTACTACAGTATCGCATCAGACAGAGCATTGTAGTGTCACTGAGGAAAAATTACACTCATTCACTGCTATAGGAGAAGAAGAATTGACTAAACTCGTTAAATCATCAAAATCAACAACATGTATGCTCGACCCTATACCGACTAGGCTATTAAAAGAGATGCTACCAGAGGTCATAGATCCTCTTCTTAATATCATTAATTCATCTTTGTCATTAGGATATGTACCGAAAACTTTTAAGTTGGCTATTATTAAACCACTTATTAAAAAAACGCAACTTGATCCTACAGAATTAGTCAATTATAGACCAATCTCAAGGCAGTGTCTTCATAATTATGTTCCTTTTTAGAAAGAAATGGTATCTGTGAGGATTTCCAGTCAGGATTTAGACCGTATTATAGCACTGAGACTGCTCTCATCAGAGTTACAAATGATTTGCTCTTATCATCCGATCGTGGCTGTATCTCTCTATTAGTGTTACTCGATCTTAGCGCTGCATTTGATAACATCGGCCACAACATTCTTCTGAATAGACTCGAAAATTATGTAGTTATTAGTGGAATTGCTTTATCATGGTTTAAATCATACCTGTGTGACCGTTATCAGTTTGTAGCAGTAAATGAAGAGATGTCACACCGATCATGGGAGATATCATTAGGAAGCATGGCGTTAGTTTTCATTGTTATGCTGACGATACTCAGCTCTATATTTCTTCATGCCCTGAAGAAACTTACCAATTCACAAGATTAACGGAATGCATAGCTGATATAAAACACTGGATGACCGGTAATTTCCTGCAACTCAATTCAGAAAAAACTGAATTTTTAATTATTGGACAAAAAAGCTCCACAAGTAGTTACCTAGAATACTGTCTAACACTTGATGGCTGCTCTGTCCAGTGCTCGTCGTCAGTGAGGAACCTGGGTGTGCTCTTTGATACCAATCTTTCGTTTGAAAGCCACGTTTCTAGCATCTGTAAAATTGCATTTTACCATCTTAAAAATATATATAAATTACGGCACATGCGCACAATGCAAAATGCTGAACAGTAAGTTCATGCGTTCATGACCTCAAGGTTAGATTATTGTAATGCTCTACTGGGTGGTTGCCCTGCTCGCTTAATAAATAAACTCCAGCTGGTCCAAAATGCAGCAGCTCCAGTTCTTACTAGAACAAGGAAGCTTGACCATATTAGCCCAGTTCTGTCAACACTGCACTGGCTACCTATTAAACATCGCATTCATTTTAAAATCTTACTAATAATAAACTTCTTCTAATAGTTCTTTCTTGTATGGTCATTGTGTGTTCCCTTCCCTAAAAATCAGACTTATAGCAGTCTTAAATTTAAAATAGTTAAGGCAGTTATAATTAACATGTTGCTGTCATGATTTAACATGTTGCTGGCATGATTTAACATGTTGCTGGCATGATTTAACATGTTGCTGGCATGATTTAACATGTTGCTGTCATATTTTGATGTTTCAAGCAAAAATTAGCATGTTATGAACATGTTTTAACACATTGCTAGCATTAATTAGCACATTGTTAACATGTTTTAATGTGTTGTAAGCAGGTTGCTATCATGTTGTTAGCACAAGTTAGCATGTTGCTTGCATGTTTTAACATGAATTAGCATGTTGTTAGCATGTTTTAACAAATTAGCACGATCATCATAGCCTTTATACTTAACCGTAGAATAATAATAGTGTAATCACATGATTGAGACATTTTTTACTTTATAAACTATTGTTTTCTTGCATACTTGAGTTAGCTTTACTGAAATTGAACATTTCTTTAAATATCTTCTGTGTTGGAGGATTTCTGCATGTGTTAGCAATGGATGCAGGATCATTTTCTCTTGTCATGATAATCACACTTTTCATGTCTGTTGATTTCCACAGTCCCTGATCCCAAGACCACAGACCCTGATCCCAAGACCACAGACCCTGATCCCAAGACCACAGACCCTGATCCCAAGACCACAGACCCTGATCCCAAGACCACAGACCCTGATCCCAAGACCACAGTCCCTGATCCCGAGACCAGGACCAGGAGCGACCTCGTGCAATGTAAGTCACTGAGAACACAAGCAGAGAAACTCATGAGTGTGTTCATGTTCTTTCCTGGAGAAAAGGAAAGAAAACATGACAGAAGAGTTTTAGAGTTGATCATGTAAATGATGATTAAACTGAACTGAGACACTGATGATATATTGAACATGAAGAGTTCAGCTACATTACAAGATCAGATTCATAATTCCTGATTCTGATGTGTTTCTCTTCATCAGACTCACTGCGGCTGACTCCAGACCTGAACACAGTGAATAAATGCCTCAGTTGGTTTGAGAGGAGCAGAAAAATTGCATCCACTGACAGAGTTCAGTCGTATCCTGATCATCCAGACAGATTTGATGAGCATTGTCCTTATTATTATCATCAGGTGTTGTGTAGTGAGAGTGTGAGTGGACGCTCTTACTGGGAGATTGAGTGGAGTGGTTTGTTTGGTGTGTATATATCAGTGTCATATAAGAGCATCAGCAGGAAGGGAAAGGGTGATGAGTGTGTGTTTGGACGTAATGATCAGTCCTGGAGTTTGGCCTGCTCTCCTGCCAGATACTCATTCATACACAATAGCATAGAGTCTGCTCTCACAGTAAAGCACATCAGCCGCTCTGACTATAATAGAGTAGGAGTGTATGTGGATCCCAGTGCAGGAACTCTGTCCTTCTACAGCGTCTCTGGAGACACACTGAGCCTCATCCACACAGTCCAGACCACATTCACTAAACCACTCTATCCTGGGTTTAGGCTTGGTCCTTTATCTTCAGTGAAACTTTGTTGATGAATCAGGATAGACTGATGAGAGATTCTACCCATAATGCTTTGAGCTCATGATAAATCAGTGTCAGTGAGACGTTATAAAGTCTCTTCATTACATTAATACTACAGCTGAACTTCTGTCACTGAAACAACACGTGTGTGTGTGTGTGTGTGTGTGTGTGTGTGTGTGTGTGTGTGTGTGTGTGAGATCTGTGTGTGTGTGTGTGTGTGTGTGTGTGTGCGTGATTGTGAGATCAGTGTGTGTGTGTGTGTGTGTGTGTGTGTGTGTGTGTGTGTGTGTGTGAGATCAGTGTGTGTGTGTGTGTGTGAGATTGTGAGATCAGTGTGTGTGTGTGTGATTGTGAGATCAGTGTGTGTGTGTGTGTGTGTGTGTGATTGTGAGATGTGTGTGTGTGTGTGTGTGTGTGTGTGTGTGTGTGAGAGAGATTGTGAGATCAGTGTGGGATTGTGAGATGTGTGTGTGTGTTTGTAAGATGTGTGTGTTTGTGTGTGTGTGTGTGTGTGTGTGTGTGTGTGTGTGTTTGTGAGATCAGTGTGTGTGTATGTGTGTGTGTGTGTGTGTGTGTGTGTGTGTGTGTGTGTTTGTGTGTGTTTGTGTGTGTTTGTGAGATCAGTGTGTGTGTGTGTGTGTGTGTGTGTGTGTGTGTGTGTGTGTGTGTGTTTGTGAGATCAGTGTGTGTGTGTGTGGGCATGTTTTCGTGAAATATCAGGACACAAATGTGTATAATGACATGGGTATGACAAAAAGAGGGTGAAATATGAGGACGTTCCCCATGTCCTCACTTTTCAAAATGCTTATAAATCACACAGAAAAAGTTTTTTTTCACAGAAAGTGAACTGCACAGTCTCCTGTGAGGGCTAGGTTTAGGGGCAGGGGCAGTATGTGTGTGTGTGTGTGTGTGTGTGTGTGTGTGTGTGTGTGTGTGTGATGGGTAGGTTTAGGGGCAGTGTAAGGGGATAGAAAATACGGTTTGTACGGTATAAAAACCATTACGCCTATGGAATGTCCTCACATTTCACAAAAACAAACATGTGTGTGTGTGTGTGTGTGTGTGTGTGTGTGTGTGTGTGTGTGTGTGTGTGTGTGTGTGTGTGTGTGTGTGTGTGTGTGTTTGTGAGATCTGTGTGTGTGTGTGTGTGTATTTGTGAGATCTGTGTGTGTGTGTATTTGTGAGATCTGTGTGTGTGTGTGTGTGTGTGTGTGTGTGTGTGTGTGTGTGTGTGTGTGTGTGTGTGTGTGTGTGTGTGTGTGTGTGTGTGTGTGTGTGTGTGTGTGTGTGTGTGTGTGTGTGTGTGTGTGAGACAGTTATGGTTATGGTGTGTTGTTGATGATGATCAGCTTCATTTAGTTCATTTAGTGATCAAATGGTTTATAATTGATGTGTGTATGATTGTGATTTGTTGCACATATTGTAATCCAGGTGTGTTTTAGGGGTTGAAGAACATTATTGTGTTTGTGCTGTTTTGTCTATTATTGTTGTTCTGCTCTAAACGTGTCTGGGCGTCAGAGACTGTAAGTCACAGAGATCTCAAGCTTGGAAATAATAAAAACGTTCTCCTCGACTGTTTGATCACATGCACTGCAAACACAAGAGAGGCAGAAACGGTGTGTGTTATGACCCTTTAATGATTGTGATGCTCTAGGTCATTAAAGCAACAGTTGTTCAATAACACAAGAATATGTAAAAGTATGGGATTTGGGCTGAAGACACAATAATTAACATGATAATAAACAGACGCATGACTTCTCCATTTGCTCTCGTGTTTATTCACTGACGAAAATGACTTTTCCTCATAGTGTGTGTGATCCTAAACGGGTTTTATCTGGTCTTGGCCAGTGAAGAAAGGTTGTTGATGAATAATGAGCACTGTCCTGTACTCGCCTATAAAGAGTGCTCTGAAGTGTGTGTTCAGACCGCACACACACCTGCTCTTCTTCTGCTGTCATTTCATTGGATCAGGACGAGCACGCTCTGTCTTTCCCTTTGATACCCTCTAAACTAGTACATCACACCCGTTCCACTGCTCCTCTAGGCCCATAAAACACTACTGTACGTCCCATCATCAATGCCATAAACTAGCCAATGATGGACGAGCCTGACCTCAATGCTCTTCTCCATCCACTCATATTTGATTTCCAAGCATCTGTGTAATAGAGAGCTGTGTGAAGAGTGAGCCAGATCCTGAGGAATGGGGCGTAATGTGTAAAGCCATTACATGGGCGGGGTTAGGGCTAGGGTTAGGGCAAACGCCCACCGAGAAAGAACCAACGCAACTGCAGATTTTAACCAAATTTATTGAAGTCTGTATATAAATACTCATGCACATTTCAACTGTAAACCAGAGTGAACTCGAGTGCAGCGCTCGTCATGCAGGACGTCCGTTCGGTTTACAGAACCCCACCGACCGCTCAATGGATGCTCCGCCACATTCAACACATCGTCCATATAAATAAATAGATTTATCAAATGTGCACTCACAGAGTGAACTCTTATGTACAGTATTTATAAAGCAGTCGGCCGAGCCGAGAACATTCATCCGAAGGGGCACGCCTCACCAGAGGACAGGCGATCCGACCCACATGGGGCGCGTGTGTGTTATGAGTCACGGACATGGAGACTCGAGGAGGCAAAGAAAGGCAACAGTCTGAGCGCGCGGTTAAAGCTGAGGTGAAGAAAACGAGCAGGCCTAGACTGGACTTCCCCCAGACCAACGGCTGAATGCGATTGGCGACACACGGGCGAATCAAACGAGCGATTGTGCCAGAAATCAGTCAGTCAGTATATACAGGTAAAACAAGCGTACATCTCTCACTCAGGCCAACCCAAAGAACCCGAGCGGCCGCACCGGGACTCTACATTGGCGTGTGGCTTTGAATGTGCGCTCCACCTCCTCAGTTGGTGTTCATGGTTCATAGTGTTCATAGTGGTTCATAGTGTTCGTCACTAGTCAGATATTTTTTATTAATAGCTTGAATTGGTTTTTATATATTTAGTGGTTTTGTTTTAATTTGAAAGTTTTAGCAGTTTAGTAGTTTGAATTGTTTTTTTAAATATATTTTAAAAAATTATATAAAATTACAGAAATACAGAATAAATAAGTGCCACAACTTTAAAATTAAAACAACCCCCCCCCCCCAAAAAAAAAACAAAAAAAAAAATTCAAACTATTAATAAAACATAGTAAAAGTGAAAAATAGTATTAAAACAAATACTGGGAAAAATAAAGAAAATGCTAAAACTTTCCAATTAAAACAAAAATGCCAAAAAATGAAATAAAAACCAATTCAAAATATTAATAAAAAATCTAATAAAACTGAAATAAAAATAGTAAAAATTAGACATTAAAAAATTACATAAAATTACAGAAATTATAAATGTCTAATTTTTACTATTTTTATATCAGTTCTATTAGATTTTTTTATTAATTGTTTGAATTGGTTTTTATATATTTTTTATCGGTTGTATTTATTTTCCCCAATATTTGTTTTAAGAGCTGTTTCTGAGGGCGAGTGAATGCTGAAGGAACTCATTGACACGGCCTGAGCTTCTCACCACGATCTGGTCCTCGCTGGTGGGCGTCACACTGCTGTCGTCGAAGCTGTACCACTTCTGATCCTCCTTGTTCTGGGCATAGGCCGTGTCTGAAGAGGAAATCAGCTGCGTTACATTCAACAGAGTCTGCTGTGATCACATCATCTGTGTTTAGACCAGTGTCCCCCATGCCTCCTGTGGGCTGTGTGTGTGTGTGTGTGTGTGATACTCACAGTGTCCTCCCCCCATGCCCCCGTAGTGGTTTGACACAGCGATGAGGTCATAGCGGCAGGGCCCGGCGTTGGGGTTGATGAGGAACTCCGACATGTCCAGATCACTGAGGGGCAACAGAGCAACACTGTTCACACACCGACACACACACGCCGTATGACACTCGCTCTAACCGCGGGACGTACCGCAGCGGGAAGTCCACCAGCGAGTCCAGCTTGTCCCTCATGTAGCGGCTGTAGGAGAAGCGCATGAGATGGACCACCAGCACTGGCGGCAGACTCCACAGGTCCAGCTTCTTCGTGGCCTGCTGGTGCTGCTTGCAGTCGGGACAGTACCTGAAACACACACACACACACACTCACTCAATCCCTGTGACTGGAGGTCTCCCACGCCAACATGTGGAACGCCCCTCACCACGGGTCGTCTGCGCCCAGCTTCTCTTTGGTGGTGAAGAGCTGGATGCAGTCCTTCAGCTTGAAGAAGCTCTTCTTCTGAGGCTTGTGCTCCATGCTCTCATGCTTCTCGAAGTCCTGCAGAGGAAACAGCCGAGGTGAGCACCTCAAACCACTCGGACTGGAAGAAGAGGAGAGATTTACCTCAGCCGCAGACTCCTTGAAGTGCTTCCTCTTGGCTTCCGGCTCCCAGTCCAAGGAGAGATAGCATCTATCTGCAAGAGAACAAGGACAACAGGTCAGCTGGCGGTCAGCAGCGAACCGCTCGCGCTGTAGAGAGGTAGCCCACCGCTGAGCCTCATGTGCTCCTCGTCGAAGCGGATCTGCGGCGGCTCTCCCGCCCTGATGAAGTTGCCATCGCTCTTTCCCATGTTGTTGAACTGGAATGTGAAGAGCCTCTTCTTCTGGCCTTTGCTGGAGTTCTCGGGTGGCCGGACGCCGTTCTCCAGCTCGCTGTCTCCGCCGCCCAGCTAGTCCTCCGATGGGCTGTGGTCGTTCTCCGAGGGACAGGACTCGTCGTCCGGCTCGTCCGTCTCCATCTCACCTGCGGGACAGACGCTTCAGTCAGGACGGCGTCCCCCATCGCCCTAACAGCGCTGGTTAGTGAGGTCAAAGAGCATGCTTACTAGGCCACCCCTCCTCCATTATACCATTGGTGGCGCTGCCATTGACGGAGAGCGGCTTGGGCGAGAGCATCTCCTCCGACTCCTCGTCCTCAGCGGCCAGCCGAACGAAACAACTGCTACACACCAGACCAACAAACATTAGACGAGACTGGGATTGGGAACTACATCATATGGACTCGTTTCATTTGCAATTTAAGGCCTGAAGAAATGAAAAGTACTGTACATTAGGGGTGTGCAATATCTACGACAAAATCCTCTCTCCATATTTTCAAAGTTATGTTGATAAGTTTTGCTGAGTGTGTTTTTGTGCTGGTTTAGGCCTGTTCATGTTCTCAACCGCGACAGAAATTAACTCATTAAATCATTCAAACACTGACCGTCTTAATGAGTGAGTCATTGAGTCGATTCGTTCAAACGCTGACCGTCTTAATGAGTGAGTCCTTGAGTCAATTCATTCAAACGCTGACTGTCTTAATGAGTGAGTCCTTGAGTCAATTCATTCAAACGCTGACTGTCTGAATGAGTGAGTCATTGAGTCGATTTATTCAAACGCTGACCATCTTAATGAGTGAGTCATTGAGTCGATTTATTCAAACGCTGACTGTCTAAATGAGTGAGTAATTGAGTCGATTCATTCAAACGCTGACCGTCTGAATGAGTGAGTAATTGAGTCGATTTATTCAAACACTGACCGTCTGAATGAGTGAGTCCTTGATTCGATTTATTCAAACGCTGAGTCATTGAGTCGATTTATTCAAACGCTGACCGTCTTAATGAGTGAGTCATTGAGTCAATTTGTTCAAACACTGACCGTCTTAAATAGTGAGTCATTGAGTCGATTTATTCAAACGCTGACTGTCTGAATGATTGAGTCATTGAGTCGATTTATTCAAGCGCTGACCGTCTGAATGAGTGAGTCCTTGAGTCGATTTATTCAAACGCTGACCGTCTTAATGAGTGAGTCATTGAGTCAATTTGTTCAAACACTGGCCGTCTTAAATAGTGAGTCATTGAGTCAATTTGTTCAAACGCTGACTGTCTGAATGAGTGAGTCATTGAGTCGATTTATTCAAGCGCTGACCGTCTTAATTAGTGAGTCATTGAGTCGATTTATTCAAACGCTGACCGTCTGAATGAGTGAGTCATTGAGTCGATTTATTCAAACGCTGACCTTCTGAATGAGTGAGTCATTGAGTCGATTCATTCAAACACTGACCGTCTGAATGAGTGAGTCATTGAGTCGATTCATTCAAATGCTGACCGTCTTATTGAGTGAGTCATTGAGTCGATTTATTAAAACGCTGACCGTCTGAATGAGTGAGTCATTGAGTCGATTTATTCAAATACTGACAGTCTTAATGAATGAGTCCTAGAGTCGATTCATTCAAACGCTGACCGTCTGAATGAGTGAGTCATTGAGTCGATTTATTCAAACGCTTACCGTCTGAATGAGTGAGTCCTTGAGTCGATTGATTCAAACGCTGACCGTCTTAATGAGTGAGTCATTGAGTAGATTCATTCAAACTCTGATCGTCTGAATGAGTAAATCATTGAGTAGATTCATTCAAACGCTGACCGTCTTAATGAGTGAGTCATTGAGTCGATTCGTTCAAACGATGACCGTCTGAATGAGTGAGTCATTGAGTCGATTCATTCAAACACTGACCGTCTTAATGAGTGAGTCATTGAGTCGATTTATTCAAACGCTGAGTCATTGAGTCGATTCGTTCAAACGCTGACTGTCTGAATGAGTGAGTCATTGAGTCGATTCGTTCAAACGCTGACTGTCTGAATGAGTGAGTCATTGGGCCCTATCTTGCACCCAGCGCAATTGACTTTGTACACCGACGCATGTGTCATTCCTATTTTGCACCCGCGCAAAGCGCGCTTTTCCCTCCACAGAAGCACGTCGCTAAACTAGTGAATGAACTTGCGCTACCTGGGCGGTTCAGCGCAAAAAAGGAGGCGTGTTCCGGCGCAAACAATCCCTGGTGCTATTTTGCTGTTCCATTAAACAATTGCGCCACTGACCAGAAAAAACCTAGTCTAAAGTCAGTGGCGCGTTGCGCGTTGTTCATTATGCTATTTTAAGGGCGCATGCTTGACCATAATGTATAGCGTGCACAACGCGCATACACTTTGCTCATGTAATCTACACAGATGCAACAGTTATTTTTGCAAATCATAAATTGTTACACTAAAAAAATATTAACACATGAGATGACGGAAATCATTGTGGTGTGCCACGAAGATGTGAAAAAAATAGGCATAAATCTAGCTTACAAATGATTCAGGCTAATTGTAATAATTAAGGATAAGACCTGTTTGCCCAATAGTGGCAAGACATATATGTATATAAGGACATCTGACAAATTGGTTTGTCCGTCAAGAACCAGGAAAAAAAATCGACTGAAAAACTGAAAAAACTGAAAGACTGAAAAAAAAAAGACTGTGAAATCACCTTTACCATAATGTACAACATTACAACTTCACTTCTCTGTCTTTCACTGCTCTTACAAGAACATCAGTCTCCTCGGCTGTGAACCGCTCCTGGCGTGCGCCTGGTAAATACGCCATAATAATAGCAATCCATAATGGAACTTGCGCACCTGCTTTTAAAGGGAATGTTGGATGACGCTCGGATTGGTTTATTCACGTTACGCCCAAACCACACCTATGAATAATGAAGCGACTTCAGACCAACCCATTTTAGATTTGCGCCGGGCGCAAGAGCCATTTATCCCGCCGGGAAAATAGCAACAGCGCCGAGACCCGCCCACAAAGTTACTTGCGCTTCACGCTTTGACACTTGCGTTTCAGATCGTTAAAATAGGGCCCATTGAGTCAATTTATTCAAACGCTGACCGTCTGAATGAGTGATTCATTGAGTCGATTTATTCAAACACTGACCATCTTAATGAGTGAGTCATTGAGTCGATTTATTCAAACTCTGAGTCATTGAGTCGATTCGTTCAAACGCTGACTGTCTGAATGAGTGAGTCATTGAGTCGATTTATTCAAATGCTGAGTCATTGAGTCGATTCGTTCAAACGCTGACTGTCTGAATGAGTGAGTCATTGAGTCGATTTGTTCAAACGCTGACTGTCTGAATGAGTGAGTCATTGAGTCGATTCGTTCAAACGCTGACCATCTGAATGAGTGAGTCATTGAGTCGATTCGTTCAAATGCTAACCATCTGAATGAGTGAGTCATTTAGTCGATTCGTTCAAATGCTGACCATCTGAATGAGTGAGTCATTGAGTCAATTCATTCAAATGCTGACCGTCTGAATGAGTGAGTCATTGAGTCGATTCGTTCAAACGCTGACTATCTGAATGAGTGATTCATTGAGTCGATTCGTTCAAACGCTGACTGTCTGAATGAGTGAGTCATTTAGTCGATTCGTTCAAATGCTGACCATCTGAACGAGTGAGTCATTGAGTCGATTCATTCAAATGCTGACCGTCTGAATGAGTGAGTCATTGAGTCGATTTGTTCAAACGCTGACTATCTGAATGAGTGATTCATTGAGTCGATTCATTCAAACACTGACCGTCTGAATGAGTAAGTCATTGAGTCGATTCATTCAAACACTGACTGCCTGAATGAGTGAGTAATTGAGTCGATTCATTCAAACACTGACCGTCTGAATGAGTGAGTCATTGAGTCGATTCATTCAAACGCTGACCGTCTGAATGAGTGAGTCATTGAGTCGATTCATTCAAACACTGACCGTCTGAATGAGTGAGTCATTGAGTCGATTCATTCAAACACTGACTGCCTGAATGAGTGAGTCATTGAGTCGATTCATTCAAACACTGACCGTCTGAATGAGTGAGTCATTGAGTCGATTCATTCAAACGCTGACCGTCTGAATGAGTGAGTCATTGAGTCGATTCATTCAAACACTGACCGTCTGAATGAGTGAGTCATTGAGTCGATTCATTCAAACACTGACTGCCTGAATGAGTGAGTCATTGAGTCGATTCATTCAAACACTGACCGTCTGAATGAGTGAGTCATTGAGTCGATTCATTCAAACGCTGACCGTCTGAATGAGTGAGTCATTGAGTCGATTCATTCAAACGCTGACCGTCTTAATGAGTGAGTCCTTGAGTCGATTTATTCAAAAGCTGACCGTCTTAATTAGTGAGTCATTGAGTCGATTTATTCAAATACTGACCGTCTTAATTAGTGAGTCATTGAGTTGATTTATTCAAACGCTGACCGTCTTAATGAGTGAGTCATTGAGTCGATTCATTCAAACGCTGACCGTCTTAATGAGTGAGTCATTGAGTCAATTTATTCAAACGCTGACCGTCTTAATTAGTGAGTCATTGAGTCGAATCATTCAAATGCTGACCGTCTTAATGAGTGAGTTATTGAGTCGATTCATTCAAACGCTGACCGTCTTAATGAGTGAGTCAATGAGTCGACTTATTCAAACACTGACCGTCTGAATGAGTGAGTCATTGAGTCGATTTATTCAAACGCTGACCGTCTGAATGAGTGAGTACTTGAGTCGATTTATTCAAACGCTGACCATCTGAATGAGTGAGTCAGTGAGTCGATTCATTCAAACACTGACCGTCTTAATGAGTGAGTCATTGATTTGATTAGTTCAAACGCTGACCGTCTTAATGAGTGAGTCCTTGAGTCAATTCATTCAAACGCTGAGTCATTGAGTCGATTCGTTCAAGCGCTGACTGTCTGAGTGAGTGAGTCATTGAGTAGATTTATTCAAAAGCTGATCGTCTGAATGAGTGAGTAATTGAGTCGATTCATTCAAACGCTGACCGTCTGAATGAGTGAGTAATTGAGTCGATTTATTCAAACGCTGACCGTCTTAATGAGTGAGTCATTGAGTCGATTTATCGTCTGAATGAGTGAGTAATTGAGTCGATTCATTCAAACGCTGACCGTCTGAATGAGTGAGTCATTGAGTCGATTTATTCAAACGCTGACCGTCTTAATGAGTGAGTCATTGAGTCGATTTATTCAAACGCTGACTGTCTGAGTGAGTGAGTGAGTCATTGAGTAGATTTATTCAAACGCTGATCATCTGAATGAGTGAGTAATTGAGTCGATTCATTCAAACGCTGACCGTCTGAATGAGTGAGTAATTGAGTCGATTTATTCAAACACTGACCGTCTGAATGAGTGAGTCCTTGATTCGATTTATTCAAACGCTGAGTCATTGAGTCGATTTATTCAAACGCTGACCGTCTTAATGAGTGAGTCATTGAGTCAATTTGTTCAAACACTGACCGTCTTAAATAGTGAGTCATTGAGTCAATTTATTCAAACGCTGACTGTCTGAATGATTGAGTCATTGAGTCGATTTATTCAAGCGCTGACCGTCTGAATGAGTGAGTCCTTGAGTCGATTTATTCAAACGCTGACCGTCTTAATGAGTGAGTCATTGAGTCAATTTGTTCAAACACTGACTGTCTTAAATAGTGAGTCATTGAGTCAATTTGTTCAAACGCTGACTGTCTGAATGAGTGAGTCATTGAGTCGATTTATTCAAGCGCTGACCGTCTTAATTAGTGAGTCATTGAGTCGATTTATTCAAACGCTGACCGTCTGAATGAGTGAGTCATTGAGTCGATTTATTCAAACGCTGACCTTCTGAATGAGTGAGTCATTGAGTCGATTCATTCAAACACTGACCGTCTGAATGAGTGAGTCATTGAGTCGATTCATTCAAATGCTGACCGTCTTAATGAGTGAGTCATTGAGTCGATTTATTAAAACGCTGACCGTCTGAATGAGTGAGTCATTGAGTCGATTTATTCAAATGCTGACAGTCTTAATGAATGAGTCCTAGAGTCGATTCATTCAAACGCTGACCGTCTGAATGAGTGAGTCATTGAGTCGATTTATTCAAACGCTTACCGTCTGAATGAGTGAGTCATTGAGTCGATTTATTCAAACGATGACCATCTGAATGAGTGAGTCATTGAGTAGATTTATTCAAACGCTGACCATCTGAATGAGTGAGTCCTTGAGTCGATTGATTCAAACGCTGACCGTCTTAATGAGTGAGTCATTGAGTAGATTCATTCAAACTCTGATCGTCTGAATGAGTAAATCATTGAGTAGATTCATTCAAACGCTGACCGTCTTAATGAGTGAGTCATTGAGTCGATTCGTTCAAACGATGACCGTCTGAATGAGTGAGTCATTGAGTCGATTCATTCAAACACTGACCGTCTGAATGAGTGAGTCATTGAGTCGATTCGTTCAAACGCTGAGTCATTGAGTCGATTCGTTCAAACGCTGACTGTCTGAATGAGTGAGTCATTGAGTCGATTCGTTCAAACGCTGACTGTCTGAATGAGTGAGTCATTGAGTCAATTTATTCAAACGCTGACCGTCTGAATGAGTGATTCATTGAGTCGATTTATTCAAACACTGACCGTCTCAATGAGTGAGTCATTGAGTCGATTTATTCAAACGCTGAGTCATTGAGTCGATTCGTTCAAACGCTGACTGTCTGAATGAGTGAGTCATTGAGTCGATTTGTTCAAACGCTGACTGTCTGAATGAGTGAGTCATTGAGTTGATTCGTTCAAACGCTGACCATCTGAATGAGTGAGTCATTGAGTCGATTCGTTCAAATGCTAACCATCTGAATGAGTGAGTCATTTAGTCGATTCGTTCAAACGCTGACTATCTGAATGAGTGATTCATTGAGTCGATTCGTTCAAACGCTGACTGTCTGAATGAGTGAGTCATTTAGTCGATTCGTTCAAATGCTGACCATCTGAATGAGTGAGTCATTGAGTCGATTCATTCAAATGCTGACCGTCTGAATGAGTGAGTCATTGAGTCGATTCGTTCAAACGCTGACTATCTGAATGAGTGATTCATTGAGTCGATTCATTCAAACACTGACCGTCTGAATGAGTGAGTCATTGAGTTGATTCATTCAAACGCTGACCGTCTGAATGAGTGAGTCATTGAGTCGATTCATTCAAACACTGACCGTCTGAATGAGTGAGTCATTGAGTCGATTCATTCAAACACTGACTGCCTGAATGAGTGAGTCATTGAGTCGATTCATTCAAACACTGACCGTCTGAATGAGTGAGTCATTGAGTCGATTCATTCAAACGCTGACCGTCTGAATGAGTGAGTCATTGAGTCGATTCATTCAAACGCTGACCGTCTTAATGAGTGAGTCCTTGAGTCGATTTATTCAAAAGCTGACCGTCTTAATTAGTGAGTCATTGAGTCGATTTATTCAAACGCTGACCGTCTTAATGAGTGAGTTATTGAGTCGATTAATTCAAACGCTGACCGTCTTAATGAGTGAGTCATTGAGTCGATTCATTCAAACGCTGACCGTCTGAATGAGTGAGTCATTGAGTCAATTTATTCAAACGCTGACCGTCTTAATTAGTGAGTCATTCAGTCGAATCATTCAAACGTTGAGTCATTGAGTCGATTCGTTCAAGCGCTGACTGTCTGAGTGAGTGAGTCATTGAGTAGATTCATTCAAACGCTGATCGTCTGAATGAGTGAGTAATTGAGTTGATTCATTCAAACGCTGACCGTCTGAATGAGTGAGTCATTGAGTCGATTTATTCAAACACTGACCGTCTGAATGAGTGAGTCCTTGATTCGATTTATTCAAACGCTGAGTCATTGAGTCGATTTATTCAAACGCTGACTGTCTGAATGAGTGAGTCATTGAGTCGATTTATTCAAGCGCTGACCGTCTGAATGAGTGAGTCCTTGATTCGATTTATTCAAACGCTGAGTCATTGAGTCGATTTATTCAAACGCTGACTGTCTGAATGAGTGAGTCATTGAGTCGATTTATTCAAGCGCTGACCGTCTGAATGAGTGAGTCCTTGAGTCGATTTATTCAAACGCTGACCGTCTTAATGAGTGAGTCATTGAGTCAATTTGTTCAAACACTGACCGTCTTAAATAGTGAGTCATTGAGTCGATTTATTCAAACGCTGACCGTCTGAATGAGTGAGTCCTTGAGTCGATTTATTCAAATGCTGAGTCATTGAATCAATTTGTTCAAACGCTGACTGTCTGAATGAGTGAGTCATTGAGTCGATTTATTCAAGCGCTGACCTTCTTAATTAGTGAGTCATTGAGTCGATTTATTCAAACGCTGACCGTCTGAATGAGTGAGTCATTGAGTCGATTTATTCAAACGCTGACCTTCTGAATGAGTGAGTCATTGAGTCGATTCATTCAAACACTGACCGTCTGAATGAGTGAGTCATTGAGTCGATTTATTCAAATGCTGACAGTCTTAATGAGTGAGTCATTGAGTCGATTCGTTCAAACGCTGACCGTCTGAATGAGTGAGTCATTGAGTAGATTTATTCAAACGCTGACAATCTGAATGAGTGAGTCCTAGAGTCGATTCATTCAAACGCTGACCGTCTGAATGAGTGAGTCATTGAGTAGATTTATTCAAACGCTGACCATCTGAATGAGTGAGTCCTAGAGTCGATTCATTCAAACGCTGACCGTCTGAATGAGTGAGTCATTGAGTCGTTTTATTCAAACGCTGACCGTCTGAATGAGTGAGTCATTGAGTCGATTTATTCAAACGATGACCATCTGAATGAGTGAGTCATTGAGTAGATTTATTCAAACGCTGACCATCTGAATGAGTGAGTCCTTGATTCGATTCATTCAAACGCTGACCGTCTGAATGAGTGAGTCCTTGAGTCGATTCATTCAAACGCTGACCGTCTTAATGAGTGAGTCATTGAGTAGATTCATTCAAACTCTGATCGTCTGAATGAGTAAATCATTGAGTAGATTCATTCAAACACTGACCATCTTAATGAGCGAGTCATTGAGTCGATTCGTTCAAACGATGACTGTCTGAATGAGTGAGTCATTGAGTCGATTCATTCAAACGCTGACCGTCTGAATGAGTGAGTCATTGAGTAGATTCATTCAAACGCTGACCATCTTAATGAGCGAGTCATTGAGTCGATTCGTTCAAACGATGACTGTCTGAATGAGTGAGTCATTGAGTCGATTCATTCAAACGCTGACCGTCTGAATGAGTGAGTCCTTGAGTCGATTCATTCAAATGCTGACCGTCTTAATGAGTGAGTCATTGAGTAGATTCATTCAAACTCTGACCGTCTGAATGAGTGAGTCATTGAGTCGATTTATTCAAATGCTGACAGTCTGAATGAGTGAGTCATTGAGTCGATTTATTCAAACGATGACCATCTGAATGAGTGAGTCATTGAGTAGATTTATTCAAACGCTGACCATCTGAATGAGTGAGTCCTTGATTCGATTCATTCAAACGCTGACCGTCTGAATGAGTGAGTCCTTGAGTCGATTCATTCAAACGCTGACCGTCTTAATGAGTGAGTCATTGAGTAGATTCATTCAAACTCTGATCGTCTGAATGAGTAAATCATTGAGTAGATTCATTCAAACACTGACCATCTTAATGAGCGAGTCATTGAGTCGATTCGTTCAAACGATGACTGTCTGAATGAGTGAGTCATTGAGTCGATTCATTCAAACGCTGACCGTCTGAATGAGTGAGTCATTGAGTAGATTCATTCAAACGCTGACCATCTTAATGAGCGAGTCATTGAGTCGATTCGTTCAAACGATGACTGTCTGAATGAGTGAGTCATTGAGTCGATTCATTCAAACGCTGACCGTCTGAATGAGTGAGTCCTTGAGTCGATTCATTCAAATGCTGACCGTCTTAATGAGTGAGTCATTGAGTAGATTCATTCAAACTCTGATCGTCTGAATGAGTAAATCATTGAGTAGATTCATTCAAACGCTGACCATCTTAATGAGCGAGTCATTGAGTCGATTCGTTCAAACGATGACTGTCTGAATGAGTGAGTCATTGAGTCGATTCATTCAAACGCTGACCGTCTTAATGAGTGAGTCATTGAGTCGATTCGTTCAAACGATGACCGTCTGAATGAGTGAGTCATTGAGTCGATTTATTCAAACACTGACCGTCTTAATGAGTGAGTCCTTGAGTCGATTTATTCAAACGCTGAGTCATTGAGTCGATTCGTTCAAACGCTGACTGTCTGAATGAGTGAGTCATTGAGTCGATTCGTTCAAACGCTGACTGTCTGAATGAGTGAGTCATTGAGTCAATTTATTCAAACGCTGACCGTCTGAATGAGTGATTCATTGAGTCGATTTATTCAAACACTGAACGTCTTAATGAGTGAGTCATTGAGTCGATTTATTCAAACGCTGAGTCATTGAGTCGATTCGTTCAAACGCTGACTGTCTGAATGAGTGAGTCATTCAGTCGATTCGTTCAAACGCTGACTGTCTGAATGAGTGATTCATTGAGTCGATTTATTCAAACACTGACCATCTTAATGAGTGAGTCATTGAGTCAATTTATTCAAACGCTGACCGTCTGAATGAGTGATTCATTGAGTCGATTTATTCAAACACTGACCATCTTAATGAGTGAGTCATTGAGTCGATTTATTCAAACGCTGAGTCATTGAGTCGATTCGTTCAAACGCTGACTGTCTGAATGAGTGAGTCCTTGAGTCAATTTATTCAAACGCTGACCGTCTGAATGAGTGATTCATTGAGTCGATTTATTCAAACACTGACCATCTTAATGAGTGAGTCATTGAGTCGATTTATTCAAACGCTGAGTCATTGAGTCGATTCGTTCAAACGCTGACCATCTGAATGAGTGAGTCATTGAGTCGATTCGTTCAAACGCTGACTGTCTGAATGAGTGAGTCATTGAGTCGATTCGTTCAAACGCTGACTGTCTGAATGAGTGAGTCATTGAGTCGATTCATTCAAACACTGACCGTTTGAATGAGTGAGTCATTGAGTCGATTCGTTCAAATGCTGGCCGTCTGAATGAGTGAGTCATTGAGTCGATTCATTCAAACACTGACCGTCTGAATGAGTGAGTCATTGAGTCGATTTGTTCAAACGCTGACCATCTGAATGAGTGAGTCATTGAGTCGA